>CP106725.1:167838587-167894196 GCA_025506655.1 Gossypium rotundifolium
ATACATGTTTTTAATTTATACACTTCGTCGACATACCTCATGGGATCAAGACGGAGATTCTGATAAGCAGCAAGTAAATGAGCGCATGGGTAACGAAGTGCATCAAATATCTCGTGCCCGCCACACGTTTTTTAATTTATTCCCCACACGTTGTACACGATACTGCCCGCCATCAATACCTTGGTTCGGTCTGTCAAACCGCGTGACACGAAACCATAAGCTGTCACGATCGTGACACTATGTGCATGGTGTTACCCCGTGCCTTTCCCTTATTTATTTCTTGCAAGACCTTCGGGCTCCATACATCGCCTCCTTACATCTGCCCTCTATAACTCGTTGCTTGCTTCAAAAATAGTGCCGCTAAACGAAAATGTCTCTCACTGGCCGATGTAATCGGCGATGATTGAGTTCCTTTTAGAGCGAATTTATACATTCAGCCAGGTTTGTGGTCATATGACCATATCGTAGGCCGCCGTCGTATACTTGTGTCCACTATTCGAAAGGAATATTACATAGGTAGTTTGCGCCTTCGTCGTTATCTAAGTGCAAACTCACCAACATCTCCTCAAAACGGTCCTTATTGATCTCATACCATACCAATATACGTTGATAGCGAATATTACATACCACTCTTAAATTGAGAATAAATTAAATATTAAAAACGAAATTATATTAATAAATATTACATACCTATATTGGTCACTTGCTGTCGTTGACTTTTAGATCGATGCTACCCGTAGTAGTTGGATGTAACATGCCTTAGGCAATATCGATGGTGTGTGCGATGCCACATGCTTCCCTGGCGCTCTATTGCGGCTAGTATTCCAGAGCCCCGATCCGATATAACGCATATATCAGGTTGGGGACAGACATGCCTCCTTAATCTAGATAGGAAGAAGTCCCAGTTATCAGCTGACTCTCCCAGTGTTATTGCGAACTCAATTGGAAAGATTCTCCCACAACCGTCTTGTGCCACAGCTAGCAATAGTCGATACGTATATCTACCATACATAAAGGTACCGTCAATTTTTACCAATTACTTGCAATATATAAAGACATCTCGGCGTTACTTAAATGTCCAGAACAGACACTTAAACACTGCACATCCACGGAGCAAACGATTGTTGTAGTACGCCGGTTCTGTTTCAAGGTCTGTTATGCTACTTGGGACATAACACCTAACACCACTGTCAAACTTCATTATATGAAGTGTCTCACCGACCATGTAACTTTTCTAACACCTTCTTCTTGGCTATCCAAGTCTTTTTGTAAGATGATGTATACCCCAATTTGCTACGATATTGCCAATTAAGGTGACACTGTAGTCTTGGGATCGACCTTCACCGTCGGGATTATTAAGTCAGCTAACATGTCTGAATCTATCTTCGAATAATTTTTTGTAACACCTGTCAACGAAGTACGTTATATAATTCAAAATTACATAATATTAGTACTATACCGGCAAAATATGTATGTGGACCTTTATACTTTTTGATCTCCCACAAGCCTATCATTTTTCTCAACGAGGCCATGATTTTTTATGAACATTTACTGTCTTGCACTGCACACTTCGCCTCGTACTAATCGAGTTTGGATTTGACCACGTTGTAGTTTACCCCGTTCCTGATACTGTATTGTTTCAATACAGCAAGAAAAGTATTCTTCTTGGAAAACTGGTATCAACTTCTAATTGGTCTGAATCCAACGAAATTGTACAATCACGCGTCCAGTGTGGTAGTTCAGAAAACTCTAATGCATCATCTTGAGATAGATCGACATTATGTAAGTGTCAATTTGAAAGTGCATACTGAATAGTGTATCTTCTTCTTCTTTGTCTGAACCGCCCTCAACAACTTCAAGTACAATTGGAACATGTTCTGATTCAAAAAATAATCCAACTTCTACACCATCAAGTCCGGGCTCTCGAGGTGGATCCACATCGGATTCATCGTCCGACCCTCTATAACCTGCAACAAACGAGAGTCCCTCGCTGGTAGATGTCGTGGGGAGTACATTATCCCTCCTTAAACATCTTTCGTAACGTTCCTAATCATATGTGGATTGCCAACCACTAGAAGTTAATGATGTCCCCCAATACATATTTCTATCATCGGATATTGAAGGACGAATATACATGTCTCATCCACCAACCGAGTGTCGTGCAGGGGTTATGTTTTCCATACTACCACCAAACACGGGCACTTCCGTGTTTTGCCTCCCACTAACAATGTTGGCTCAGGGTCGTGTATTTCTCTCGAACAGCAGTAGATGTTGAGGTCACAGAAATATCACTTGAAGATGAAAATTATACATATACCTCGAGATATGGTGATCCACTGGCAAGATGAGTCTCCACCATTGCTTCAAAGCTCCGAGGACCTTTGATGTCGAATGAGTCATATCTCACCGGATCAATCGAAGCGCAAAATCTATACTTAATAGACTGAAATTTCATTGGCATTGTTCTGAATATTTTACGCCTAATTCTTTTGCGAAGTTCTACCAAATCGACGTTTCGATTAAAACTCAATCGCGTTGTGTTCTCCGATAAGAAAACACCATTTTCAGTGTCACAAACCTCATTTTCGTAATAAATAATAGCATTAATACGTTCACTCATTTTAATTTTTTTTTTGCCTCAATTCCCTTATGCAACCTGAGAATGAAATTTGACTGATTTATAGTCTAATTTTCCCGGAGACTACTGTAACAAAAGAGCGTCTACGTGGGAGCTCTTTTAAGTACTCGTGCTGATAGTGCACCCTACTGGAAGCATTTTGGTCACTGTTTGTTCAGAAACGTCTTCTCAAAATAATTTTCTCGGATACTACTATAGCAAAAGAGCGTCCACGTGGGAGCTCTTTTCAGTACTAATGCTGACAGTGCACCCTGCTAGAAGCGTTTTGGCCACTGTTTGTTCAGAAACGTCTTCTCAAAATAATTTTTCCTGAGACTACTGTAGCAAAAGAGCATCCACGTGAGAGCTCTTTTCAGTACTCTTGTTGACAGTGCATCCTTCTTGAAGTGTTTTTTGCCACTGCTTGTTCGTTGAAACGTCTTCTCAAAATTATTTTGCCACATACAATGTCACAAAATTCAATTAATTTTTGGGCTAATATATTTTGCCCAAAACTCTATATATATTTACCCTAGCCCAAAACTTTAGAATATCATCTTTGTAATTGGACGGGAGGGAGGGCAAATCGTCGTCACGTCGGTATGCGTTTTCCTAGTGATTCAACAAAGAAAACGAGTCCCTGAAGCACTCTTTGCTGGCGTTTCCCCTCAAAACGCGCTGACGTAGACGCGTTTTGGAGTGAAATGACCCTTTTCAATAAATATTTTTGAAATTGACCTTTTTCTGTAAATAAGTTATTTTTTTGATATTTTTAAGTATTTTACCCGATAAAATGGCACTTTTTATATGTTTTTTTTCTTTCGAAATTAAAACAAAAATAAATCACCTGTTTCTTAATATTTTGTATTCAATTTCTCTGTTATATTTTTTTCATGTCTATAAAATTACATTGCTTGTTGTAGCTTTTATAAGCGATTTATATACTATATTTCACTGTTTTTTTTACTACTATTTAGCCACTATTTTTTGCTGTTTCTTGCTAGTTGTTGATGAAAGTGACAAGCAATTGGTGGTGGCAGGCTAAGAGCGGCGACGGTTAGACTTACGGTGCGACGCTAACTAGGGTTTCTTTTCTTTTTATTTTTTTCTAAATACTATTTAGATTTTGGACCATTAGGGTTTTTGATTTAGGCTTGTAATTGTAATGGACTTAAGACTGTTATTTATTATTTATTATTTTTATTTTGGTTTTATTTATTACTTTTTTGTATTTAGGTTTTGTTTGAGCCCAGACTAAATTGGCCCATTATAAGCTAAATACTTTTCAAATTTTGATTTTTTAAGCGCAAGACTAGGAAATCTGTCATGAGCATTTGGGCAACGAGGTGATTGTTACAGGAGGATGTGTTGGAAGGTTGGTATGAATAAAAGGATTTTAATAGCTTAGGATGCATGGATACCCAGGGCAGTCAATTACAAACTAAGTAATAGTATCAATAATAACAATATATCTAAGATTGCGAAGTTGATCGATAACAATAGCAGAGAATGGAAAATAGAGGTTATTGCCAATACCTTCTCGGAAGCAGATGCGACCATGATACTGTGAATCCCTTTGGCGAAGGCAAGACAGGATGACATGTTGGTGAGGATAGGTGAGCCATTAAGGGAATTCTTGGTGCGCAGCGCCTATAGACTGTTACAAGTAGGTTTTTCAAATCCTAATCTTAATCATTTACGGACCAATTTTAGAGAATTTGACAAGAAATTGTAGAGCGTAAAACTCCTGACTAAAATCAAAATTACAATATGGAGGATCTGTTCTAATTTCATTCCTACTCTATCAAATATGTGTTACAAGGGATTAGTGGCCACTGTTGTTTGTCCCAGGTGTAGAGGGCAGATGAGACTCTGCACCATACATTTTGAGATTGCCCTATAATAGTGAAAGTGTGGACAATATTAAATTTCATATGGGTTTTGACAAAGGCCAGATTTGAACAGTATTGAGTGGCTTACCTGGGTTTCCAAAGAAAGCTCAACGTTCCAACCAAGGCTATTCTGTTGTGCTTTATGGGCTCTTTGGACTAATAGAAACAAGAGAGTGCATGAAAGGAATATCAAATCAGGACAGGAGATCTCAAATTTCATTACTAGTTACATCAAAGAAATAGACTATTCTGTAGAAAGGGCTCTTACCAAGAGTTGCAAGACTGTGAAATGGGTGCCCCCAACTAGGTCAGTCATTAAAATAAATTTTGACGCTGCGTATGACAATCACCGATCGAGATCGGGTTCAGGGATTGTTGCAAGGAATGCTGCGGGAGAGGTTCTGGTATCAAGATCGATTTTGCATGATGATATTGGGTTTGTGTTTGCAGCAAAGTCCCTTGCGTTCTTGTGGGCAGTGCAAACGGGGGTGGAAATGGGTTTGTTAGAGGCAATAATAGAAGAGGATTCATTATCAATAATAAAAAAATTTCAGTCAAATACATCTGATAAATCAGAGATCGGAGCATATATTAGAAACATTCAACAGAATAAGGAGCGTTTTTGGAGTTTAAGATTCAAACATGCACAAAGGATGGAAAATCAACTAGCCCACATTCTAGCAACTAAGAGTCTGAAAAGAGGAGAGCAGATTTACCTGCAAGGAGCTCTCCCTAGTTTTGCAGCGCGAAAGATGGAGGATGAATGGCTGAGAGAACTCGATTGAATTGAAGCTTGCGCAGAAAAGGTCCTTAGAGGGAAGAACGTTAAAAATGGTGAAGTGAAGATAACGAAATGCGTTCTTTGGCTGAAACTGACAAACTTGAAACGTGATATGCATTGATGCGACTGGGTGTCAGTTAACAGTTTTGACTGGGCTGAGTTTTCTTTAATTAATTTTGATTTGGTTGTTGGGGTATTTAGTTTTACTTTTAAAGGCTTAGGGTCGGACTGTTTTGCCTTGGGCTGAACTTTTGTCTTTGGGTTAGTTTTATATAATTAATAAAACCCCAGTCTGATATTATTTCAAAAAAAAATTTTTATTTTGGAAAAAAAATTAAAACTCTAATTTTTTTCCTAAATTTATTTTTCGCTGCATTTTTCAAATTCGGTTTTCCAACTATGGGGTAAGAACCTCTTTTGATAAATTGAAATTGCATTACATTTATAAGTATTTGCATTCTTTGGCTGTTGAGATATTATGATAATGAGTTAATCTAAAATATCGAAATTTCGAGTTGCTATTCAATTGTGGTTATCGTATGAACATTGAGATTTTATGTTGATGAAAATGATCAGATTTCCCAATATTCTGTATTTTTAATTAATTGTGATTTATTCTATGAATTGATATTTTGTATGCTTTGTCTATTATTTGAACCAATTTTCTTGTAGTGAAACTCATTTTGATTTTCATAGCTCATTTCTTTTTTTATTTTTCCATCTTTACGGATAACCCACCAGCTTAAGATGCAGGCGCGACATTCGGAGCGTCTCGGCTCGATTTTATTTATTAAAATATTTTTAAGTTACTTTTTGATATTTTATTATTATCTAAAGACTATATTATTTTATTTTGAAATTATATCTGTAAACACACAATTTTACCCGGGCCCATGTGACAAAATAAAACAAATAATAATGTCCCTACAGTCCTGTCACAGAACCAAAATTAAAACCCTCATACAACCAAGCCCAAATTAAACATGTGGCCTATTACACCTGTAGCCCACTTACAACCTAAACCAGACTACTCAAACCCGTAGCCCATTTACCATCAGCAACCCAAACCAACCTAAACCCACTAACCCAAAACTTATGTGGCCCAAGGGAGCCCAAAACCTTCAGCAGTCAGGAGACCTAAGGTTTCTGGAAACCTAGCGCCGCAAAGGCAAAAGTTAGATCGTCGCGCCGCAATCAATGCCCTGTGCTAGCCCTCGGTCGCGCCGCGGTCCGCGCTCGAATCTCATCTCCGTCACGAGATCTCCGCTTTGACCTGCACAAGAAAGGAAACAAAACAACAGCAGATCACAACAAACATGGAAATTGTTTTATTTTTTTTTATTTTACATTTCGAAAGGCTATAAAAGCCTGATTGTATACTTGTAAAAGGGGGAGAGAAATAAGAGAATAAAAAAAAATTCATAAAAAGTCCAGAGAGATAAATACAGAAGCTTTTCGCAGAGGTTTTCATTTATTCTATTTTATTTTTTTTTTATTTTCTCATATAAATAGTATTTTAAAAATAAAAGAAAAGGGAGCGTCTACCTTTTGAAAACGCAGAAAAGTGAGGTTTCGGTCTCCAACAGCCATTCACGGAGGTGCATGTAGCGCGTAGCAGAGGCTCAAAGGATCGGCAGTCGGAACCAAGGCGACGGTCTGAGAGAGAATTTTTTTGAACTTTTTTTAAAAACAGAGTGAAAATGAAGTTTTTTTTTTGGCTAAAACTGAATTTTATATCAATAATAAAACGGTGCCGTTTTTGCTTAAGCCAATAAGCTAAAAACTACGTCGTTTCAAAGGTAGACCCGCGTTGACTCGGAGATCCGAACAGAATCCGCGTGTTTTCAAAAAATGGGAAATTTATTCTTTTAGTCCTTCCGCAATTTCATTTTTTTAATTTAATCCAATCTAAATTTCTATTTTTATTAAATTAACCCTAAAAGTTTATATTTGTTTTAATTGAATCCAGGACTGCTTTAAAGGGTAAAAACTAGAACGGTGTTGCGTTTTAAAAAAGGGCTTAATTTCCATATTAATCCTCGTGTTTTAATCGTGCCTTAATTTAATCCTTTTCTATTTGTTTTAATTGTTATTTAACCCTTTAGATTTATTTAATCCTAAATTTCTTTTGTTATTGTTTTAATTTAAATTATTTTATTATTATATTAATTTTTTTATCATATTAAATATTTTTATTACTTGTATATTAATTTATTAATAGTATAAGTTTTATATATATATATATATATATACGTACTAATCTATTATAAATTTAATTATTATTATTTATCTTATATGATTTAATATTATTTTTTATGTATTATTAATATGTTATTTTTATACATTATATAGTATTAGGTTATATCATATATTCCTAAAATCCTTATTTTTTTTTTAATTATCTATGTTATCTAACATATTTTATTTATATTATTTATGTAGTTTTATACATTTTTTCTAAAATAATTTATTTTTATTACTATCATTTTATATATATTATATTATTAAATTTTATATACTTATTATAAGTTCCTTTTACCTCAAATTTTTGTTACTTTATATAAAAAGTATTATTATTTTTTAATATACTATTCTTTCATTATTGCTATTACATGTTTATTTGCTTTAGATTGTGTATTATTGCTTAGTATAGTTCATTATATTTGTGTTATTATTTTATTGTTCATTGTTAGTATGATTTGTACATTATATTGTCACTTATATTATTCTTTTATTATTCTTAATTTGTTATTTATTTCAATATATGTTGTAATATCCTATCCAAACCATAGCTTTCATAAAAACATCTTACTAATCGACACATTTTATTCAAATGGTTTTTAAAATATGGTGATATGTGATATTTGGGGTATTTCGAGAAGAATTTTGCCCTAACTTATAGGGTTCAATTTTTCTCGTGAAACTTTAGGTATAACATATTTACCCTTTTTAAGAAATTTGAGATTTATCAATTTCAAAATAAAAAACTCATTCTTGAAGATTCAAAATGTTGTGCCTTAACTTATTGGGTTCGACATTTTGCTTCTCGAGGTAGGAATTTCCTAAAATAAAGACGAGCTTAATTTCAAAGCCTTGAGGTGCTATACCTTAACTTATTGGGTAAAGTACTTTATTTCTTTGAGATAGGTAAGTCTTGGTTTTCTTTCTAATAAAAGGATCATATTGTATAATTTTCTTTATTTTCAACATTCGGACATGATTTTATCAAATTGGTACCAATTTTTGGGCGTTATGAGGGTGCTAACCCTTCCTCATACGTAACCGACTCCCGAACCCGTTTTCTTTTTTTTTTTTGTGGACCAAAATTGAATGTTTTTTTATAAAACGTTTTACAAGGTGATCCAATCACACCTAAGTAAAAAAGATTGGTGGCGACTTCCATTTTTATTTTTACAGTCGATCCCCATTTTTCTAAACTTGATTTTAAAAATGGTTTTGACTTAGCGACTCCTTCGGGGACCTAAGAGAGTCGAGCCATAAAATTGATACTTTCATGTCCTTTTGTTCGATTTTAAAATCTGGTTTAACAATTATGATCCTTTTTTTTTGCATGCGATTACATTTACATAAAATGTCTTTGCATTGTATTTGCATGACCGCTGTGGTCACACCCTTAAGTGGGAGCGAGAAGCTACTCCTTCGTGAGGTTTTCATCTCCGTGCAGGATAGTGAATTGCTTCCGGAATACATCCATACCTATGTCTTTGTGAGGTTTTCACCTCCATGCAGCCATAGGGAAATGTATTCCCCTGAACCGAACTCGGTCCGTATGAGCCTATAATGGGTGAGGGTCGAGGAATCTGCTGGTTCGGGTATCTCAACGTTAGAGCTAAACCACATGTAGAAAACCTAAGTTCTTACCCTAGGTAGAACCATGTCAAACCCTAGTGGTCACCGTGATAGGTTCTATGTTTTTTATTTTTCTGTGCTAATGTGTTTTCTTTTATTTTGATTACATTGCATTCACATCATAGAAAAGAGGTGTTGATTTCAAATTCGATTGCTAAATAGAAAAGTTGGTCATAAGAAAATGGATTTTTTGATAAAGTGGATTATAATACGATCGTCCGAATATAGTCCAAGTGAATACAACAAGAGAAGACTAATAGTCCGTGAAGGAATACAAGACTTTATCACTCAAGGATTCAAGTTGACAAGACTATTCGAAGATTACTAAGTCTTGGCATTCTTGAAGAAGCTAACAAGTGACAGGAGTCGTGGTTCAGATCAAGCAAAAGGAGCTAGATGAGGCATCTATTAGAAGTTTGCAAGACTTGACTTTTGCGGAGAAGGGATTCATGTTTTTACTTGGATTATGAGGACAAGGCCGTGTATGCGATTCGTTTTGTGTAAAGAAATTTATTTTCTAGTAAAGTTTTTCTAATGTAATTGAATTCAGAGTCAACGCCTCTCTTTCTTTGCATTCGTGCATTTGTATTACATTACATCATATGCATTTAAGTTTATAGAAAGAGTCTAATTAGTTGAAAATATAACAGAAAGAGAGAGAGAGAAGGGAAATTTGGAAACGGAACACCCTCACGGTACACGAGCTAAGTCAAGAAAAATAGATCAAAGACTTGAACAGTTCCAGAGGGATATGCAAGACCAGATGTAGGAGCAAATGGCAAAGCTTCAACAAGAAATGAGGACCGGATGTTGGAGGCCCAAAAGAACATGATGGCTCAAATGGCCCGGATGATGAGTGGGATAATAGATAAGGAAAGGGTTCCTAGTCAATCTGAAGACAACGAGGACTTTCCTTGAGGTTTCACTCCACCACACGCAAACACAACTGAGGAATATCCCCAAAGGCCACCTATCATGATTAGGCCTCAACAGGGCAAGTTGATAATAGACCGCCTATGAAATTCCAAATGGGTTCGGATCTAAAATAGGAGATAACCACGCAATCTCATTATTTACGATTTGGACATAGCGTAAAAAGAGGGAAAAGAATTGACTCTTCAGGGAAATTGGAGGATCGCTGCAGATGGTTGGAAGAAAAGTTTAAGGCTTTGGAAGACGCCGATCATTACTAGGAAATTGACGCAAAGGACGTGAGCTTGGTCCCAGAATTGGTGCTTCCTCATAAATTCAAGACACTGAATTTGAGAAGTACAATGGAACTACCTTACAAGCTCACATCACTATGTTCTGTAGGCGCATGATTGGTTATGTGAATAATGATCAACTTTTGATTCATTGTTTTCAAGATAGTTTGACGGGGGCAATTTTAGGTGATACAACCAACTCGGCGCTCTAACATTAGCTCCTGGAGGGACTTGGACCAAGCCTTCATGAAGCAGTAAAATCATGTCACGGATATGACACTTGATCGAATCATGTTGTAAAACATGGAAAAGAAATCAAAAGAGAGTTTCAGGCAGTACGCGCAGAGATGGAGGGAAATAGCCATGCAAGTTCTACCACCTCTCCTAGAGAAGGAAACCACTATGTTGTTCATCAACACTCTAAAAGCGCCATTTATCACCCATATGATAGGAAGCACCACTAAGAGCTTTGCAGATATAGTTATGGTAGGAGAAATGATCAAAATTCCATAAAAAGTGGAAAGATCGAGGCAGAGAAAGTAACAAAAGAATGGCCACAAGGAAGAGAAAATGAAGTGGATAATACAAGCATGGGGTGTTCAAAGTCGATTGTTGTTAAACAGCCAAAAAAACAGTGACTATTGGGTATCAAGGTTCATTAAAAAAAAGAATCTGGCACTAGGCAAAGTAATGAGCAACTCCAGTTTACACCAATTCGAATGACATATAGGGAGTTATATCAAAGCCTATTTGATGAACATATGGTGGCTCCTCATTACATGGAACCAATACAACCCCCGTACCCCAAATGGTATGATTTGAATGCTCAATGTATCATACGGGAATAATGGGTCACTCAATCGATAACTACATGTCATTTAAGAAATTGGTTGAAAGGCTTATTAAAATAGGGGTTGTAAAGTTCGATGAGTTGAACGGAGTAGTGATAATTGAAGGAGGAGATAGGAGAGTTGTGACTCCTTGAAGAAACTGGGTCATAATGTTTCCAAACCCTTATGTACTTGGAAATGTTTTGAATAAATGGGATTGTGGAGGAGATCCTTGTATTTTTAGAGTTAATCTAGAGTAGTGTGCAAAACATGCTTGTTGCCTTAAGCCTAAAGGCAATAAGACCCCCTTTTGTGAAATAGGCTTGTGTCCTAAAATTTTATTTCAATAAAATGCATTTGTTTGAGCACATATTCTTTCATTCTTTTTATTTTATATTGTACATTCTTTTGTTCTTTAGAATATTCTTTCATTCTTTATTCATGACCATACCAATAATCATCCTTAGAATCATTTATTCTTTAGATTTCTTGCTTAGGTACCCAGATATCAACGTCATGGCGACATTATTCTTGACTCCCTTTTTGAACAAGATATGGGTCTAGGGATCTCGAGATTTTGAAGATGGCGAGTTTGTGACGTATCTTCCGCTTGTTAAGAATGGTTTAACAAGATGAAAAATAGACCTTACTCTAAAAATGGTCATTAGATATTGCTTGCCTATGAAAGGAGTGAAGATTGTAGCTGAGCCCATCACAGAAATAAGGCGAGACATTATTGAGTTGTCTTCAAAAATTCAAAGATGTTTTCGCACAATTATATCAGGACATACCTTGGCTAATGAGAAGCAGGCTAAACAAAGAGGATCGGGCCCGTTGATCTACCATGGAAAGGGTTGCATCATTCATCATAAATACAAAATTAAAGGAAATAAGATTTATATTCCTACTCCAGTTCTTCACAAATTTTCCATATGTGGAGCATGGATGTGATGGGGCCAATCTCGTCAAAAGTTTTTAGTCAATATCGACTTATCGGCATAGTTATCGTTTACTTCACTAAGAGAGTGGAAGTAACTTCATATGCCAATGTTACAAGGTCGAAGTCATCAAATTCATCAAAAAAAATGATGAAAGAAAAGATCAAATGCTAGCAGAATGCCATAAAGGATCGCGTTTAAATAACTGTAAAAAGTCAAAGTTTACAGTTTGTCTAAAGATCAGTCAGCATATCACAATGCAACAAAAGTTGCCAAAAAAAAAAGAAGAAGAAGAAATGAAAGGTGGCTAAGACTTGTAAAGATTGGCATGAGAAGCTATCACTACTCTCTATGATTATCAAACGTTAGGACCTTTGTTGGGGCAACACATTTCTCATCGGAATAGAAACAGTTTTGCCAATTGAATCTAATTGAAGAAAAGGTTAAAAGCTATTCGTTACGGCCAGATGATGCGAGCTTACATTAAAGAAGCTCATCTTAGGGAATTCCATGAAGGAACCTGATGTTGAAAAGGACCTTTCTTCTATAAAACGATTTTAGAGGAAAGCATATACCAAAATGGGAAGGTCTTATGTAAAGCCTGTTCTAGAGGAGCATTGATATTGATTGAGATGGATGGCGAAAACTTGCCCAATATAGTGAATTCAGGTTTAGTCAAGAAGGATTTTACCCGAAAGGGAAAGGGTCAAGTGAAAACCCATAAAGGGCGCCTTGAGTCCCAAAAAAAAGGAAAAGGAAAAGGAGAGGCCAAGATGAAAACCTACAAAGGGCGCTTTGAGACCAAAGAGGCTTTGAGTTGAAAACTCGAAAAGGGCGGCTCAAATTTTGAATAAAAGTGGGGCATACAGTAGTCTTGCTACGTCTAAATTAGCAATGAAGAAGTATGTTATGCATTGGGTCATCGAAAAAGTTCTCTGGATCCCCTAAACACATATTGAGTTTAAAATGGTCCTCAAGAAGTTGGAACAAAGAAGCTCAGGCTACGATATCTGAGGCACCTAGCTTCTATCCTACCCATTTTTGAATTTCTTATCTTTGATTGCTTTATTCTTTTTGAGATACACCCAAACCAATTTTCTTTTACTGCCTGGGTTATCTTTGATTAAATTATTTTTCTGAGCTATGCTCTTGACTAATTTCTTTCTCATCCATTTTTGTGTTCTTTTTCAAGCATTTATTGAAATAATAATTTATGAGCTAATAATTTTCATAAAAAGGAGTTTCGTATATTACTCTAAAAGCTTCTAAATAATATGAGGAATCTAACACATGGCTATTGTTCAGAACTCACTAAGCCTAAGGGCTGGAAACATTGGAAATCGATTATCTCTTCGGATTCTTATTGGATAAGACAATTCTGTGGGTGATACCATATCGGCAAATGACGAACAAGGTCAAGCCAAGTATAAAAGGGGATCATTGTCGAGAGACCCTGCATTCATGGGAATGGTGGAAAATGATACAAGTTTTATACCTCTGAATGGTAATAGATTGGATGGAAGAAGCCAAATGTTATTACAAGTAGGAGGCACAAACTTCATGTCCCAAAGTTCGAGTGGAGTGGGCTCAGAATTACCACGGGGCAAAATAATTGAGCAAACATGATACTTCAAGAGGACGAAGATGAAACCTTGACGGATAAATGATGATAACACCTTGAGTGGGAACCATACTCATATCATTTTTACATATCATAGCATGTCTAATTAGGAGCATTTGATGCATTAGACAAAAGCATATATCCATTCTATAGGTTATGTCCTCTAAAGGACAATGTAGTAAGATTGAAGATTCCAGTCTGACATCCCTGAGTTTGTAGTGGAGCAGATTGGAGACAGCAGATCAAGCAATTCCTGAGCTTACAGGAAGCCGATCGAAGACATCAATCTGGCAATCCCTGAGCCTACAAGGATTAGATTGAAAATAGCAAGATCTGACAATTCCTGAGTTTGTAGGAAGCAGATCAAAGACACCAGTTCTATCTCCCTGACCAGCAGTGAAATAGGTCAAAAATTGTAGATCTTGTCACCCTAAGCAATAGGGAACCAAGATCAAAAGACAAATCTTGTCTCCCTTAGCAGTAGTGGAACAGATTTAACCACCAGTTTGACATCCCTAAGTTTGCAGTGGAGCAGACTGAAGATGGCAGATCTGGCAATTCCTGAGCTTGCAGGAAGCCAATCGAAGACAGTAGATTTGACAATTCCTAAGCTTGCAAGAATCCGATCACATCAATCTGGTGACCCCTGAGCTTTGCAGGGATCAGATTGAAAATAGCAGATCTGACAATTCTTGAGTTTGCAAGAAATGATCGAAGACACCTACCTTATCTCCCGACTACCAAAGGAATAAGTCAAAGATTGTAGATCTTGTCACCCTAAGCGATAGGGAACCAAGATCGAGCAGCAAATCTTGTCTCCCAAGCGATGAGTGGAGCGATTTAAGCCACTGCCTTATCTCCCCGACCAAAGATGGAATAGGTCAAAGATTGTAGATCTTGTCACCTCTAAGCGAGGAAACCAAGATCGAGCGGAAAATCTTGTCTCCTAGCGAGAGTGGAACAAATTTAAGACACCACCCTATCTCCCGACCAATGGCGAATAGGTCAAAATTGTAGATCTTGTCGCCCTAAGCAAAGAGAGACTAAGATCGAACATCAAATCTTATCTCCTAGCGAGAGTGGAGCAGTTTAAGCCACTAGCCCTATCTCCCTGACCAGCAGTGGAATAGGTCAAAAATTATAGATCTTGTTGCCCTAAGCAGTAGAGGACCAAGATCAAACGGCAAATCTTGTCTCCCTAAGCAGTACTGGAACAGATTTAAGCCACCAACCCTATCTCCCTGACCAGTAGTGGAATAGGTCAAAAATTGTAGATCTTGTCGCCCTAAGCAGTAGAGGACCAAGATCGAACATCAAAACTTGTCTCCCTAAGCAGTAGTGGAACAGATTTAAACTACCAATCTGGCATTCCTGAGCTTTGCAGGAAACAGATTGAAAATGACAAATCTGACGATTCCCGAGTTTGTAGGAAGCAGATCAAAGACATCAGTCTGGTGATCCCTGAGTTGCAGGGATCAGATAGAAAATATCAGACCTGGTCTCCCTGAGTTTCCAGTGGAGTACATCAAAAGATAGTGGATACTGCCTTCATAAAGTTGAAGTTATCAAATTCACTAAAATCAAGATGAAGTTCCAATACCCCTAAAGATGCAGTTCGGATTGGAAGCCATTTGAAGAAGATGACGATCAAGAAGTCAAGGCTCGACCAAAATCGGGCAAAATTGGTCCTTATATAGTCTTTGCTCTATTCTTGTTTCACAACAATGAGCAAAGAGGGCAGCTGTAAACACACAATTTTGCCCGGGCCCATGTGACAAAATAAAACAAATAATAATGTCCCTACAGTCCTGTTACGGAACCAAAATTAAAACCCTCATAAAACCAAGCCCAAATTAAACCTGTGGCCCATTACACCTGTAGCCCACTTACAACCTAAACCAGACTACTCAAACATGTAGCCCATTTACCATCAACAACCCAAACCAACCTAAACCCACTAACCCAAAACTTATGTGGCCCAAGGGAGCCCAAAACCTTCAGCAGTCAGGAGACCTAGGGTTTCCTGAAAACCCTAGCGCCATAAAGGCGTAAATCGATCGTCGCGCGCAATCAATGCCACATGCTAGCCCTTGATCGCGCCATGATCAAGGCCGAATCTCATCTCCGTCACGAGATCTCCGCTTTGACCTGCACAAGAAAGGAAACAAAACAACAACAGATCACAACAAACATGGAAATTGTTTTATTTCTTTTTTTTATTTTACATTTCGAAAGGCTATAAAAGCTTGATTGTAAACTTGTAAAAGGGGAAGAAAAATAAGAAAATAAAAAAAAGATTCATAAAAAGTCCAGAGAGATAAATACAGAAGCTTTTCGCAGAGGTTTTCATTTATTCTATTTTATTTTTTTATTTTCGCATATAAATAGTATTTTAAAGATAAAAAAAAGGGAGCGTCTACCTTTCAAAAACGCAGAAAAGTGAGGTTTTCGGTCTCTGGCAGCCATTCACGGAGGTGCGTGTAGCGCATAGCAGAGGCTCGAAGGATCGGCAGTTGGAACCAAGGCGAGGTCCGAGAGAATTTTTGAAATTTTTTAAAAAGCAGTGAAAATGAAGTTTTTTTTTTGGCTAAAAGCGAATTATATATCAAGAATAAAAGCGCCATTTTGCTTAACCCAATAAGCTAAAAACGACGTCATTTCAAAGGCAGACCCGTCCGTTGACCCGGAGACCCGAATAGGATCCGCGTGTTTTCAAAAAATAGGAAATTTATTCTTTTAGTCCTTGCGCAATTTCATTTTTTTAATTTAATCTAATCTAAATTTCTATTTTTATTAAATTAACCCTAAAAGTTTATATTTATTTTAATTGAATCCAGGACTGCTTTAAAGGGTAAAAACAAGAATGGTGCTATTTTAAAAAAGGGCTTAATTGCCATATTAATCCTGTGTTTTAATCGTGCCTTAATTTAATCCTTTTCTATTTGTTTGAATTGTTATTTAACCCCTTTAGATTTATTTAATCCTAAATTTCTTTTGTTATTGTTTTTAATTTAAATTATTTTATTATTATATTAATTTTTATCATATTAAATATTTTTATTACTTGTATATTAATTTATTAATAGTATAAGTTTTATATATATATATATATATATACGTACTAATCTATTATATATTTAATTATTATTTATCTTATATGATTTAATATTATTTTTATGTATTATTAATATGTTATTTTTATACATAATATAGTATTAGGTTATATCGTATATTCCTAAAATCCTTATTTTTAATTATCTATGTTATCTAACATATTTTATTTATATTATTTATGTAGTTTTATACATTTTTTTCTAAAATAATTTATTTTTATTACTATCATTTTATATATATATATATATATATTATATTATTAAATTTTATATATTTATTATAAGTTCCTTTTACCTCAAATTTTTGTTACTTTATATAAAAGTATTATTATTATTTTAATATATTATTCTTTCATTTATTGCTATTACATGTTTATTTGCTTTAGATTGTGTATTATTGTTTAGTATAGTTCATTATATTTGTGTTATTATTTTATTGTTCATTGTTAGTATGATTTGTACATTATATTGTCACTTATATTATTCTTTTATTATTCATAATTTGTTATTTATTTCAATATATGTTGTAATATCCTATCCAAACCATAGCTTTCATAAAAACATCTTACGAATCGACACATTTTATTCAAATGGTTTTCAAAATATGGTGATATGTGATATTTGAAATTTGAGAAAATTTTACCCTAACTTATTGGGTTCAATTTTTCTCGTGAAACTTTAGGTATAACATATTTACCATTTTTAAGAAATTTGAGATTTATCAATTTCAAAATAAAAAAAATCTATTCTTGAAGATTCAAAATGTTGTGCCTTAACTTACTGGGTTTGACATTTTGCGTCTCGAGGTAGGAATTTCCTAAAATAAAGACGAGCTTAATTTCAAAGTCATGAGGTGCTATATCTTAACTTATTGGGTAAAGTACTTTATTTCTTTGAGATAGATAAGTCTTGGTTTTCTTTCTAATAAAAGGATCATATTTTATAATTTTCTTTATTTTCAACATTCGGACATGATTTTATCAATTTGGTACCAATTTTTGGGCGTTATGAGGGTGCTAACCTTTTCTCATAATGTAAACTCCTAACCTGTTTTCTTTTTTTTTTTTTTGTGGACCAAAATTGAATTTTTTTATAAAACGTTTTACAAGGTGATCCAATCACACCTAAGTAAAAAAGATTGGCGGCGACTCCCATTTTTATTTTACAGTCGATCCCCATTTTTCTAAACTCGATTTTAAAAATGGTTTCGACAATATCGCTTTATTCGAATTGTGACATGAGATTTAGTATTCGAGCTTTATTTGAGGCATGCATGACATTTAAATCATTTAAGTTATTAGAATATTAAAATTTATTCAATTATGTATGGAACATGGTTTCCATTGAAAATCACGTTAATATCACTTTTTCATTGCTAAGTTGTAAATGTGTTATGTTGAGTAAATAATTTAGAAAATTAACTAAGTTTTCAAAGGTAAACACCATTAAAAAGAAAATGTTAAACTTAACCTTTTTTTTAACTCGCCATTGTTCTAAAAATAGACTAAAATTTCTTCTAAAATAAATAAATAAATGTTTTAAATTAACTGCTTTATAAACTTTGGTTGTAACACCCCAAACCCGGTCTATGCATTAAGACTAGATTTGGTTTGTTACATGAATCGAGCTATCTTAAAATCTTCAATAAGTTGAAAATCTACAATATTTTTTAATTACAAAGTTTAATAAAAATCGGAAGAGTATTTTAATTTGATGTATATTAGAAAACATTAGTTGAAAAATATTATTAACATTGTATTATCAAAACCCTTAGGTAATTTATTTAAGAGTTAAAAATAATAAAATATTTATAAAGGAATTTCATATATTTGAAAACCCAATTTATTTTGATAAAAACATCATATAATCATAAGCCCATATTTAAATGTCCAAAATATAGTTTAAAACCAAACACACATAAAAATCCATAAATTATTAGTAGAGGCCCTTATTACATTAACCCAAAATAGTAAAATACTTATTAAAAGTTCGAGTTTAATAAACCCATGTTTTGCAAGATGGCCTCCACGAAGTCATCCTCGGCCAAGTCCACGTCAATTTCCATTACGAGATGGAAAATTTGAGGAGTGAGTTACTTAGAACTCATGTATAACTCACTTACTTTGTCCATCGGGCCGATTTTCAAATTATGGATTTGGGCCTTGAGCCCATAAGCGTAATTAACAACATAATTAATAACATAATTAATAGCATAATGAATAACATAATTAATAACATGCATGTAAAATGAATTTTTCCTCCCAAACCTAATTCCATCCGCTACACACCCTCGCATCAACCATCACACCTGGGGATCAAGTCAACCCACCCCGCCATCACACCAATCGTAGGCATTAAGCCATTTTATATTTGTGGCGAGCCATTGAACTAGATTGTGACAAAGTCACCGAACTAGAGGCATTGAGCCAATTATTATTTTGTAGCGAACCACCGAACTAGAGGCAAATAGCCATTTAATAATTTTGTGGCGAGCCACCAACTAGAGGCAAATAGCCATAATTTTGTGGCGAGCCATTTGAACTAGATTTTGCAATGTGCCTTCTTCTCTTCATCAATTTCCCAACCCATGCAATATGTATGCAAAGTAGTCTATGATCATACAATGATTTTATTAAAAAGGCCCATTAACAAGAGTCAATATTTCCAATTTTTATTAAGGCCCAAAAATTACAAAACAACATTTGGCCCATTTAACAATTAAACATCTTAGGCCCAAATTTACGATCTAGCAAAAGTTTGGCCCATTTATCGAATTAGCATAAATTTCAGCCCGTTTAACAATTTAACAGAGATTACGGCCCATTTACGATCTAGCAGAGATTTCGGCCCAATTTTGATCTAACAGAGATTTCGGCCCAATTATCGATCTAGCAAAGATTTTTGGCCCATTTTATTATTATCAGGGATTTCGGCCCATTTATCTAACAAATAATATTTTTCGGCCCGTCTACCAATTATCAAACTTATCGGCCCATTTTTACGAGGACATAAAAATTCATATTTTATCATCTAACCCATCAGGGGCTTTTTCGTAATTTTCACCATATTAACCGTTTTCATGTAATTTCACCCAATACTAATTATTACGATTATATCGATCTAGTCGTTTTTACGATTTTACCCAATACCACAATTATCGTCCAACCCGAGAAAAAGAAATGTGAAGTTACACACCTCGATATCGTTAGTACTAATCCTTCTCGCTCCTCAACACCTAAAACATATTACGATCCGTTAGAACACTATCATGTAAAAAATACACTATCGATAATCGATCCAAATCCTTACCCTCTTGATTTTGAATCACTTCAATTTTCGGTTTCTCCTCGTTAATCGATTCGTTATTTGCTGAGAATCTACTAACGTACAAAGGCTCGGGAGTTCTTACTACTTGAATAATTGATTTCCTTCGGTAGATGGTCCGCAACCCTGAAAAATCCGGACTACGAAACCGCCTTCGCTTATACTTAGGGGGAATAGTGGATCCGCCCCTCTTACGATAACTAAACACCACCCTTTTCTTCCCTATTTTGAAGATATTCAATAACAAAAGATAGTTAATCTTAATAATATATCAAAATAAGAATTCTAAAGATCTTAAAGGTGAGATTTTCTTACCACAAATATTCTTCTTCCACAAGGAGAATCGATCCAAACGTTCTATGTCACTCATGACCACTTGATTTCCAATCTTCCGTTATCGCACTAAAATATAACATAAATAAACGTTAATAGAATGAACGTTTATTTCGATCTAAGAAAGCCTTCATACCACCATCAATAATCGGCAATGACTACTTCTAACTAAACGAAACTAAAAAGAATTCTTACCCTTTTGTCCACCGTTGAAAAGAAAGGATTGAAAATGATGTCTCTAAGTGATTGAGGATTCGGCTATGATAACCAAAGAAAAGAAAAAAAATGATTCGGCTATGGCTCACTAACATTCGGCCATGGAGATAAACAATGGATAAAAGATGAGTGAAAAGAAATAAAATAAGAGAAGAGATGATAATGAAGATTCAGGTTTTCAAAGAGAAGAAAGAGAAAGGAAAAGATGTATTAGAGAGCAAGGTACATTCTACAATGGAGAAAGAAAACAAAAAGAGAGATATGGTCTTTTGGTACTAACAATTTCGGCACTAAGAAGAGGCACAAGAGAATATTCAAAAGATGAACAAAAAAAATGACCAAATGGTCAAAAGAATTAGGCTTTACCAAATGCACAAATTCGCCAAGGGAGAAAAGTTGAGAAAGGATTGCAAAACTTTGCACATATGCTAAGAATGACCAAAAGAGACTTCAAATCCTAGCCAAACTAACACCAAAAATTCGGCTCCCCAGGACCATATTGTCATCCAAATGCATGGTCAATTGGCCATGATTTTGTTTGCAAAACATTCTCCTTGATACTTGCCCCATGTCTCCATATCTTTCCATAAGTTCTTGATTCCATACCATATGTTAACACTTACCTTATTCCTTTGATATACTAACCAAAATAACAAGGTCAACACTTTCCATAAATGAGCTTGGCGACACTTACTATAGAAGAGAAAAATAAAAGTTGTCCAAATGTTATTTAAGGGATTCGAACCTCTTCCCTCATGCACCAATTCATGCGCCAACACCACTATGCCATGTACTCATCTTGTGTCACTTAGTAACACTTAAATTAACTTAAGTATTAATGACACTTGCTTCTCTTCAATAAATTCTCAAATATAAAAATTTATTCTTTACCCAAATTATGCTATACTCTTCTTCGGACTATAATAAACACAAAAATAAAAGTAAGAAAATTTTCCTTCATAATCTAAACACCAAATCATGCAATATATCAATACTCGGATTTTTAGGGTGTTACAACTCTACCTCCTTAAAGAAAATTTCATCCTCGAAATTTATCCGGTTGAAAGAGGTGAGGGTATTGTTGTTGAATTGCATCCTCGAGCTCCCACGTAGCTTCCTCCACTCCGTGGTTATGCCATAGAACTTTGACCAACGGCACGGTTTTCTTTCTTAGCACCTTAACATCTTGATCTAAGATTTCCACCGTTCCTCCTCAAAAGACAAATCAATTCAATTCCACTTCTTCTCTCGGTACTATGTGCGAAGGATCCGATCTATAACGCCAAAGATGGAAACATGAAAACATTATGAATTTGACCCAACTCCGGAGGTAACTCAATCGATAGGCCATCGGACCAACACGCTTCACCACACGGTATGGTCCAATATATCTAGGCTCAACTTGCCCTTCTTTCCAACCCCGAAAATCTTTTTCCAAGGTGAGACCTTCAAGAAAACTTGATCCCCACATCATACTCGATATCCTTTCGCTTCAGTCCGCATACGACTTACATTTATCCGAGGCTTCTTTCAACCGTGCTCGAATAACTTTTACCTTTTCCTCTGCTTGAGATATCATCTCGGGACCTAACATCGTCGTTCGCCAACTCGGTCCAACAAATAGGAGAGCGACACTTACGACCATACAATGCCTCGTAAGGTGCCATCTGAATGCTAGACCGATAATTGTTGTTATCATAAATTCGCGATGGTAGATAATCCTCCCAACTACTCCTCAAGTCGATTACACATCCCTTAACATATCTTCCAATATCTCGAATTACTCTCTCGACCGACCATCGACCGAGGATGAAAAGCCGTCTTGAAATTCAACTTTGTCCCCAAGGCTTCATGCGAGCTTTCCAAAATCGTGATGTAAATCTAGGATCTCGCTCGATATAATAGATACAGTACCCATGCAACCTCACAATTTCGAGATCGTCTGACTTTGCCAACTTTTACAATGAATAATCCGATTTAACCGGTAGGAAATGGCGGTCTTCGTCAAGCGATCAACAATTACCCAAATGTAATTTTTCTTAGTAGGTGTTAAAGGTAACCCACTAACAAAATCCGGGGTTATCCGTTCCCATTTCAAAGAGTAATTTTTACCGGTTGTAACAATCCAGACGGTAATTGATGTTCGCCTTCACTTGTCGACAAGTCAAACATTTTCCCACAAACTTTGAAATCTCCCGTTTTAACCCTGGCCACCAATACTGTTCACAAAGATCTTGATACATCTTATTTCCTCCGGGATGTATAGCATAAGGGCTACTATGCGCCTCCCGTAGAATCATTTGCCTCAGATCTGAGTCCTTAGGCATACATACTCTTCCTCGAAAGCACAACACACCTTCCGTGTTTATTCCAAAATCCTCGATTTCACCATTTTCAACTTGCTGAAGTAAAGGTCCCAACTCTTCATCTGATGTCTGTTTTTCCTTGATTTGTTCTAGCCACAGCGGCTTTACCTGAAGTTTTGCTAACAAACTTCCATCCTCATACAAACTCAAATGAGCAAATAATGCTCTCAAATCAGACATCGCCTTATGACTTAACGCGTCGCCTACCACGTTAGCCTTTCCAGGATGATATTCGATTGAGAAATCATAATCTTTAATAATTCTACCCATCTTCTTTGTCTTAAATTCAACTCCTTTTGGGTAAGGAGGTATTTAAGACTCTTGTGATCCGTGTAGATGATGATTTCTCACCGTAGAGATATTGCCTCCAAATCTTTAAAGCAAAGACCACAGCCTAACTCCAAATCATGAGTAGGGTAGTTTACTTCGTGCGGTCTCAATTGACGAGAAGCATAGGCCACCACCTTTCCATTTTGCATCAACACACAACCTGCACTGTGTGAGACGATCACAATAAGCAAGTGAATTCTTTTCAGCCTCCTATTGAATCAAACCTGAGCTTCAGTCAGATTTTCTTCAATTTCTCAAAACTCTCTTGATGCTTTTCATCCAATTATAGAACTCCCTTTCGCAATAGTTTAGTTAGGGTGCAACAATCAACGAAAACCCTCTACAAAACGCCTATAGTATCCACCAAACCCAAGAAACTCAATTTCACCTCGATGTTGGTGGTTTCAATCCGAATAGCCTCAATTTTCCGAGGATCCACCCTTATTCCTTCTACCGATACCACATGACCAAGGAAAGTCACTTCCTTTAGCCAAAATTCGCATTTACTAAATTTGGCATCAGCTGCTTATCACGTAAGTAGTCAGTAATACTATCCGCAAATGCTTGTCATGCTCCTCCTCATTTCTCGAATAAACCAATATGTCATCTATGAACACTACTACAAACCGGTCTAAATATGGTTGAAAGACTCGGTTCATCATGTCCATAAATGCGGCCGGTGCATTGGTTAATCCAAATGGCATCACTACAAACTTATAATGTCCGTAATAAGTCCGAAATGCCGCCTTATAAATGTCCGCTTTTTCACCTTGAGTTGGTGATAACCCGACCTCAAATCAATTTTGGAGAAAATCAAGCTCCTTTTAATTGATCAAACAGGTCGTCAATTCTCGGCAGAGGCTACCGATTCTTGATCGTCAATTTATTCAATTATCTGTAATCAATGTACATACGCATCGATCCATCCTTCTTCTTGACGAACAAAACTGGTGCTCCCCACGGAGACACACTTGGTCGAATAAATCCCCGATCCAGCAATTCTTGAATTTGAGCTTTAAGCTCAGCCAACTCCTTCGGTGCCATTCTATAAGAAGCAATGGACACTTTGGAGTCGCCCTGAACAAAAGCTCAATGCCAAATTCTACTTCCGATCCGAGGTATACCAGAAGTTCTTCGAAATACATCGGAAATTCCTTCAACGTCCTCACATCATTTACGATAACTCTTTGGCATCCAAAGCACGATAAAGGCTAGGAATGCTCCATATCCTTCCGAACCAACTTCTGCGCCTTTAATGCGATACCACATTTGCCAAGTAGTTCCTTCGCCACCAATCATTATGACTTCGTTATCGTCAGGGGTTCTTACTAACATTCATTTTTCAAGACAATCCAATTGCGCCCAATGTTTAACCAACCAATCCATGCCTAGAATGAGATCGAACTCGCCGAAAAGAAGTTCCATCAAGTTCGCCAAGAATATCTCTTCTTGAATATCCAAGGCACGTCTTTAAACATTTTATTAACAATATCGATCGGTATCCTAAAGGACTAATTCATCGCCATCTCACTATCGGTAATTTCAGATTCTAAATTCAGGTTTCCAGATATGGCACTAGCAACATATGAGTGGGTAGACCCAATATCTATTAAAGCAATAACAGGTACATCGAAGATAAAGAATGTACCAGTTATCACATCTGGTGCATTGCCGTCCTCGCGGCGTCTAACTGCATAAACCAGTCCAGGCTGTCTTGCATCTGCATTTCCTCTAGGACCATTGCCTCGACCCGGTGTACCTTGACCACGACCAACCCCATTACCACCACGACCTGGTCCACGACCTCTCGGTGGTCAGCCGAGTACCTCCGGCCATTGTGCATCATTATTACGAACTTCTTGAGTCGTATCCATACGTCGAGGACAATTTCTATCTCGATGATCCATCAAACCGCATTTGTAACAAGCGTCCATTTTTCTTCAACACTCTCCAAAGTGTCTTTTTCCACATTCAGCACAGCCTCGACTTCGATTATTTGTTACCGTGTTCTACCTTGAACTGGTTCATTATTCCGAGGTCTCTTCGAAATTTCTTTGAAGAACCGATCACTGTGTCTCTCTTGTTTCTAAATCTTTCTCGATTACGACGTTCGAGTTCTTAGCCTCCTCGGCTATCTTGGCCTTCTCCACAAGCGTGGAAAAGTTCTAACTTGCTGTGGGCAATCGGAACCCTCAGCTCATCATTAAGTCCATCCTCAAAATGCACACAATGTTCATGATCTGTTGATACAATTGTCCGAGCATAGCGGCTCAAACGTAAAAACTCAACTTCATATGTCGCTCTTGTTTTACTCCCTTGTACAAGATTCGAAATTCCTTCCTTCGCATCTACATAACTTGTTCCAACGTATTTTCCTTGGAAGGCGCTTTAAAGAATTCCCATGTAATCAAGACTGACTTGGTGCCTTCTCGAAAGGAGCCACCATCGACACGCTTCGCCTCTTAACAAAGACACACTCCTTTCAATTTTTGCTCAACGAAGGCATTCCATATCATCCATAATCCGCTCCATAGCTTCGAGCCAAGATTCACCACATTCGAGCTACACCGGAGACTCCTCTAAAAACTTCTGCATTATTGGACTTAAGTCATTCTAAATTGACCCACGAGTTGTTGGCCCAATTATAGTTCCAGCTGACCCTTTCTAGGACTCGCAAAGATGGCTTGAGTCAAAGCATTGTCTTCTTCCATGTGATCGCGTGATCTGTCTCACTCTCAATTGATGCAGTGCATCCATTTTCGATATATGATTTGGTGCTTCAGCTTTTAGCACCTCGGCCTCTACCACGCCACGCTCTACCGCGTCCCACGACCACGCCCTCTAGTGCTCATGATGGCTTATTCATTTTATCGATTACAAGTTTTATGAATCGTAAAATTTGTTTCAGCGTTTATTAATGATGTTTTATGAGATTTGAGAGATAAAGTTGTTTTTGCAACATATCCTATAGTCGCAATCTCTCGATTTTTTTTTCACATCTAAAACTAGAAGTTCTAGAGTGTTCCTATGATCATTATAGTAATCATTAAGCAATAAATACTTACTTGACTTGTTGCTTGGGATGCTAGTGGTGCCATACCGATCTTTAAAATATAATTGAACGATTTCATACGAAATTATTTGTGAACCCAAACCACACCGAGGTTTTTTGAAACCGGCTCGATATCATTAAATGTAACACCCCAAACCCGGTATATGCATTAAGACTAGATTTGGTTTGTTACATGAATCGAGCTATCTTAAAATCTTTAATAAGTTGAAAATCTACAATATTATTTTTAATTACAAAGTTTAATAAAATCAAGAGTATTTTAATTTGATGTATATTAGAAAACATTAGTTGAAAAACATTATTAACATTGTATTATCAAAACCCTTAGGTAATTTATTTAAGAGTTAAAAATAATAAAATATTTATAAAGGAATTTCATATATTTGAAAACCCAATTTATTTTGATAAAACATCATATAATCATAAGCCCATATTTAAATGTCCAAAATATAGTTTAAAACCAAACACACATAAAATCCATAAATTATTAATAGAGGCCCTTATTACATTAACCCAAAATAGTAAAATACTTATTAAAAGTTCGAGTTTAATAAACCTATGTTTTGCAAAGATGGCCTCCACGAAGTCATCCTCGCCCAAGTCACGCCAATTTCCATTACCGAGATGGAAAATTTGAGGAGTGAGTTACTTAGAACTCAGGTGTATAACTCACTTACTTTGTCCATCGGGCCGATTTAGATTTTCAAATTATGGATTTGGGCCTTGAGCCCATAAGCGTAATTAACAACATAATTAATAACATAATTAATAGCATAATGAATAACATAATTAATAACATGCATGTAAAATGAATTTTCCCTCCCAAACCTAATTCCATCCGCTACACACCCCGCACCAACCATCACACCTGGGGATCAAGTCAACCCACCCCGCCATCACACCAATCGTAGGCATTAAGCCATTTTATATTTGTGTGAGAGCCACCTAACTAGATTGTGACAAAGTCATCGAACTAGAGGCATTGAGCCAATTATTATTTTGTGGCGTAACCACCAACTAGAGGCAAATAGCCATTTAATAATTTTGTGGCGAGCCACCGAACTAGAGGCAAATAGCCATAATTTTGTGGCGAGCCATGAACTAGATTTTGGCAACAGCCTTCTTCTCTTCATCAATTTCCCAACCCATGCAATATGTATGCAAAGTAGTCTATGATCATACAATGATTTTATTAAAAAGGCCCATTAACAAGAGTCAATATTTCAAATTTTTATTAAGGCCCAAAAATTACAAAACAACATTTGGCCCATTTAACAATTAAACATCTTAGGCCCAAATTTACGATCTAGCAAGAGTTCGGCCCATTTATCGAATTAGCAAAAATTTCAGCCCGTTTAACAATTTAACAGAGATTACGGCCCATTTACGATCTAGCACAGATTTTGGCCCAATTTTGATCTAACAGAGATTTCGGCCCAATTATCGATCTAGCAAAGATTTTTGGCCCATTTTATTATTATCAGGGATTTCGGCCCATTTATCTAACAAACAATATTTTCCGGCCCGTCTACCAATTATCAAACTTATCGGCCCATTTTTACGAGGACATAAAAATTTATATTTTATCATCTAACCCATCGGGGGCTTTTTCGTAATTTTCACCATATTAACCGTTTTCATGTAATTTCACCCAATACTAATTATTACGATTATATCGATCTAGTCATTTTTACGATTTTACCCAATACCACAATTGTCGCCTAACCCGAGAAAAGAAATGTGAAGTTACACACCTCGATATCGTTAGTACTAATCCTTCTCTCTCAACACCTAAAACATATTACGATCCGTTAAAACACTATCATGTAAAAATACACTATCGATAATCGATCCAAATCCTTACCCTCTTGATTTTGAATCACTTCAATTTTCGGTTTCTCCTCGTTAATCGATTCGTTATTCATCGAGAATCCACTAACGCACAAAGGCTCGGAGTTCTTACTACTCAATAATTGATTTCCTTGATGAGATGGTCCGCAACCCGGTGGAAAATCCGGACTACATCAAACCGCCCTTCGCTTATACTTAGGGGAATAGTGGATCCGCCTCTTACGATAACTAAACACCCCTTTTCTTCCCTATTTTGAAGATCTTCAATAACAAAAGATAGTTAATCTTAATAATATATCAAAATAAGAATTCTAAAGATCTTAAAGGTGGATTTCCTTACCACAAATATTCTTGTTCCACAAGGAGAATTGATCCAAACGTTCTATGTCACTCACGACCACTTGATTTCCAATCTTCCGTTATCGCACTAAATATAACATAAATAAACGTTAATAGAATGAACGCTTATTTCGATCTAAGAAAGCCTTCATACCACCATCAATAATCGGCCATGACTACTTCTAACTAAATGAAACTAAAAAGAATTCTTACCCTTTTGTCCACCATTGAAAAGAAAGGATTGAAAATGATGTCTCTAAGTGATTGAGGATTCGGCTATGATAACCAAAGAAAAGAAAAAAATGATTCGGCTATGGCTCACTAACATTCGGCCATGGAGAAAAACAATGGATAAAAGATGAGTGAACAGAAATAAAATAAGAGAAGAGATGATAATGAAGATTCGGTTTTCAAAGAGACTTCAAAACTTTGCACATATGCTAAGAATGACCAAAAAGAGACTTCAAATCCTAGCCAAACTAACACCAAAAATTCGGCTCCCCAGAGCATATTGTCATTCAAATGCATGGTCAATTGGCCATGATTTTGTTTCAAAACATTCTCCTTGATACTTGCCCCATGTCTCCATATCTTTCCATAAGTTCTTGATTCCATACCATATGTTAACACTTACCTTATTCCTTTGATATACTAACCAAAAATAACAAGGTCAACACTTTCCATAAATGAGCTTGGCCGACACTTACTATAGAAGAGCAAAAATAAAAGTTGTCCAAATGTTATTTAAGGGATTCAACCTCTTCCCTCATGCACCAATTCATGCGCCAACACCACCATGCCATGTACTCATCTTGTGTCACTTATTAACACTTAAATTAACTTAAGTATTAATGACACTTGCTTCTCTTCAATAAATTCTCAAATATAAAATTTATTCTTTACCCAAATTATGCTATACTCTTCTTCGGACTATAATAAACACAAAATAAAAGTAAGAAAATTTTCCTTCATAATCTAAACACCAAATCATGCAATATATCAATACTCGAATTTTTAGGGTGTTACATTGGTCGTATTAGGTCATTTAGGTGGCCAATATAATCTCTCGAATTTGGGTCTAACGTCTAAGTCAGGTTGGGGAGTTTATAGGCAAAATCTTGGTAGACAAATGGAGTTGTTATATAGAGGATTGACTGTAAAATTGATTTAATATTTTTCACATTAAGTGAGAAGTAGCTACCTATAACATATCTTATTCAACATAATTTTTGTAACACCCCCTAACCCCAAACCCTAGTTAGAATAGGGTTACGGAGTATTACCGAACCTATCAGACAATTTACATAAAATACCTATGTTCAACCAATCTAAACACATTTAAATATATTATCCATTACTCAATTCTAATTACTTATCAAATATTATCAAATAAATCAAATTCATACTAAATTAGTCAAGTCCTATTATATACCATTACCAAAATTTGAATCTACTTATTTCACTTTTATATTCATCATTTAAAATGACACACATAAGACACCGTAGGTACATGCCGTTATCAACAATTAACACGCTTTACCTCGTTGAATTCGGGATCGGCCTGGGATGCTGATTCGATATTCGCACTTTAACTTAACCTGCACACGAAAATAAATCGACAATGAGTATGGGTATACTCAAGTGGTATTTCTATAATCCGAACACTTAATAAAATAAAAATATAACAAGCACTTAAAATCATATAACAATCATAACTATTCAATTATTTAATTCATATATAAATTTATTGTAATTTATTTCATTCTTTTCACTTACTAATCAGTAACACTCCAAACCCTACTATACGCTACTTAATCAATCTGGTATGTCACAGGTGAAGTAAAATCAAGTCTTAGTTATACTTAAAAAAACCGAGATTTGAAAGTAAACTTTTTCCAGTATTTCGTAGTCTTTTGAAAACATTGATGTTTTGATTAAAGAAACTCCACTTTTACCTTAACATTTAAACCGCTGGTGGTGTCGAATTTGATATAAACAGTAACTAATAAAAACCAAAGTACAACTTTGAAAGGCCTTATTACATAACAAAAGTCCCAAATTAAAATAAACTTATAGTAATACTGAGACTATAAAAGAAATGGCAAAAATTGAAATTACTAAAGTTTACGAGCAGTATCTCTGATGTATAGCCATCCCCCGAGTCCTCCACGGCTCCCAATCCTTAACGCTGGGAATCACCTGAAACATTTAATAAAAAGAGGGGGTGAGTTTACGAAAACTCAGTGTGTACAACCCTCATCGGTAAGAACATGCATCATAACAATTCGAGCTGAAGCCCATTACAGTAACGGTGGCAATTGGGCCTTAGCCCAAAATAGCCTCGGTTGGGCCTTAACCCATGTCATATGTCACAGCAGATCATGTATACAATGCGATGCAAACCCAGCCCAACCTAATTTTCCATCCGCTACACACCACCCGTACCAACCAATCACACTGTGGGGATTTCTACAATCAACCCTCCATCCGCTACACACCATCGATGATGGTCATGCCAGCGCTTAACGCTTCATTGTCGAATCGTGACATAGTCATCGGAATGATCGTGGCGAGCCACTACAATGAATCATGGCAAAAGCCACTACAATGATCATGGCAAAGCCACTATAACGAATACTTCCCTTTCATCAATCACCCAACCCCGTAATCACGTAAATCGGCATACATGTTTATCATATCAAATCAATGTAACCATTCACTTTAGAATGACGAGATCACTAACCTAGTGATTCGCCTTTACCTCCTCGGGTTTTCAACATACCATGCCGTATTTTGGCATTTAATAAAATATAATGATTTATAAGCATATACTAACAGGCAATCCAAATGGTGTGAGAATGTTACAATCATGCTAATCAACCCCAAAGGGTATAATGATAATTTTACCTACCGAGGGTATTTCAGTAATTTACCTACCAAGGGTAATTCGGTAATTCTACTCATAACTAATCCATGTATGCAGTGCATCTCGAACATAATCAATCATACAATTAGCACAAACAACATTAGTACTACCACGAGGGTACAATGGTCATTTGTCGCTTAGGGGTAAAACGGTAATTACACACTAAGGGTATTTCGATAATTTTGTAATCTGGGAGTATTTCAGTAACTTTGTAATTCGGGGGTATTTTGGTAATTTTACAAACCAGGGGTATTTTGGTAATTTTACAAACCAGTTCAGTAATTTTACAAATTAGGGGTATTTTGGTAATATTACAAACTAGGGGTATTTTGGTAATTTTACAAACCAGGGGTATTCTGGTAATTTTGTAAATTGGGGGTATTTTGGTAATTTTTCAAATTAGGGGTATTTCGGTAATTTCACAAACCAAGGTACTTTGGTAATTTCGTAAATCGAGGGTATTTCGTTAATTTCACAAACCCGGGGTATTTTAGTAATTTTACAAATTGGGGGTATTTTGGTAATTTCATAAATCGATGGTATTTTGGTAATTTCACAAGTCGGGGGTAGTTCGATAATTTTGCAAATCGAGGGTATTTTGGTAATTTCGTAAATCGGGGGTATTTCGGTTCCTTTTGGGTTTTAGTTATGAACTTTAGCCCATCAACAAGTCCTCATGCTAAAGTGAATGACACTACGCACTGGTAGGATTCGAGAAAAGGAGGTGGGCCATTAGGCCGCTTAAGTACCAAGCTCTCCCTAGATCCAATCCTGACATGCGTATGCTCGTTGCCACACCCTAACCCAAATGACTTGTTCACAGGCATGTTTAATTAGAATTAAGTCTTATGGAATTTACGAGTTGTTCAAACTAAGCCTAAGGTCCATAAACCCTAACATATATGTCTACGTCCCCATAAGCCCAAATCACTCCTTTACGGCCCATTAGGCTCAAATCTTCTCATATGGCCTATTAGGCCCAAAAGAAATCCAATTCATGTATCATGCATGACTAATTCAATTCGTATAACCAACCAAACCATTTTATCAAACTTAGCCTCAGGGCCCACCGGGCCCATTTAGCCACTTTTGGCTTTTCAGCATTGCCGATATTGTGTGTGTAGTGTTTGTACACACCTGGTAACCACGCGCGCTGCAAACCCCTTAGTCACGAACCTACAATCAACATCACCTAACTATTAATCATAACTTAATATACACTTAACGGAAACCGAAACCTCACTATAACCTTATCGTGCACCTCACGTTATAGTAGCCCTTCCTTCGCTACTATTGGCGATTATCCTCTGAGTCCGCACTCAAACGCCCACCAAGGTATATTAACTCTCCTCATAGAATGCTCTATATATAGCTAGCTTCTCACCTTCCTTCTTTGTATCTTTCCGATGTGGGATCCCTCCATTAGCAGAGTTTAAATCCAACTCAAACTCTTCTCGTCCAATCCGCAAAATAAATACTCCCTTACTTGTTATGAGATTCGAACTCAGGCTCCCCTGTAGCATAATCCATGCCGCTAGCCACTTTACCAACTAGCTCATTGTGTTTAAAACCATGCGCAACTAAATATAACCCTATGGCAAAAATTCTAAAGTCCATTTAAAAAGAAAACCATAATGCAAAAGCAAAGACTTGAACCTTGGACCTCCTTCCTTCCTTGTGGCGTCTGTAACAACCTGATAATTAGGGGTTATGCATCTTTACTTAATTGAATGATGTTGCATGCTTAATTATAATTGAGTATATTTTGGAAGTTATTTTTGAACTTCATTAATTAAGTGTATGCTTAGTGATTTATTAAATTTTTAATAAATAAGATGGAGCTAAGCATGATAGGCTTTAAGAAATAATGACAAGAGGTTTTAAGCATAAGATGAGTAATTGGCAAGGTGGTTAGGATGCATGGATGAGTGCTTGAGGGAGAGGTTCAATCCCTAGCTAGCAAATGGGAGGATTTTATTTTGTTTCCTTCCCTATAGTGTCGGCCAAGACTCTTCTAGAATGGATGAGCATCTTTTTAATTTTGGTTATTTGACCATATGAAAAAGGTAAGCTAGAAGATATGGCATGGAATCATGAAAGGATGGTAAGATGAGGAGGACAAAAGGCTTGAAGTAAGGGCATTGTCTTGGAAACTTTATCATGGTCATTTGACCATGAACCTAGTCGGTTTTAGGGGCTAAAGGGCATAGTTAATTGTGATAGCAATCTAAGGGTTGATGGGGAAGAAACAAGGAGGAAAAAGGGGGATAATGTTGGCATGCTAGTTGGCCGAATTTGACCTTGAGTTAGGGGGTGTTAGTTGGCCAAAAACTCTAGCATTTTGAACATCTTTTCTCATTTCTCCAAAAACTCTCCTCCTAGCCGAATTATGCTATTGACATTAGGTAAAAACTTCACTTTGTTTGGGCTTTCATTTTGACCAATTTTCTCTAAAAGCTCCTTCCTAGCCAAATGCTTATCTACACAAAAGAGAAGTCTTTTCTCTTCTTTTGGTCATCTTGCAATTTGCCATTTCGGTTTGAAAGGTCTTTTTAGTTTCTTTTCTCCTAAACAAAACACCTTTCTTTCTCTTTGTAACCGAAATTACAAGTCTTCAAGAATCATTTCTTTTCTTTTCCCCTCATTGCCGAAAGTCCCAAAGTTCAAGAATTATTTTTCTTCAATTTCTCCCTCTTGGCCGAATGTGCATAGGTCTCTAAACCTATCTCTTTTCTTTTCTTCATCATCATCTTTTCTTTTTCTCTTTCTCTCTTCTTTCATTTATCTTTCTTCCTCACTCTCAACCGAAACTATTTTCTACCAACACCAAAATCAACATACTTTCCTTCTCTTTTGTCAAACCAAATCACCTTTCTTTTTCATCTAAATCTTTCTTTCCTCCTATTGAAAACCGAAACCATTTTAGCCATAAATCACTATCTTTTTTCTCTTTTCTTTTTGTTCAAGGCTGAATCTTCATTTAGGCAAGTAAGACTTTTTGTTAATTATTTTCTTATCTCCTTTATTATAATCGATTTAAAAACATAGTTCTCTTATTTTTTTTCTTATTTTTCTCTCTTAGGCCGAATCCTTGGAAAGGATTTTTAAGGATCTTTGTTGAAGCCAACTTTTAAGAAGTGACCTTTCGAAATCATCCAAGGTAAGAATATCACCTTCGGTTATATCGATTTCTTTAAATAGACTATTAATCAATCTTATTTTTAGGGGTGATTTGAGACTAACAAGATAGGTAAGAAAAGAGCAGTACGGAGTGTTTGGAAGAGAGGAGGCACTGTTTTACCATCGAACTTCAAAAGAAGGGTCAGATCGGCAATAAGAGATTTTCCACCGGGTTGTGGACCCTCTGCTAACGAAGATCGGTTATTTGAAGTAGTACGTACAACCGAACCACTTTACGTTGGTGGGATATCAGTGGGTTTTGATCCATCTAGCGGAGAAAAACCACAAATAACGGTTGTTCGAGAATCCGAGGGTAAGGATTTAGATCTCTCGTCAATAAGTATAATTTTATTAGTAATAGTATATTCTAACCAAGTGTGATAATTAACTAGGCGTTGTGGCGGGAAGGTATCATTCTCACGGTCATAAGGTGTGTAACCTTACATTAAAATCTCATAGATCTATATTTTAAATGTGATTATATGACAATGTGTTCGAAAATGATTGTGGATACCAATCGTTGGTATACAAAATTCAGTATGTTTACCCCAATATTTCGTTAATTTTGCTATATGCATAAATGTGAAATATGTATGACTATATTATGATTTTGGGGTAAATGGCATGAAAATGAATAATATGTATGTGCATGGGCATATGGGTGAATTTGATAAAGGGAAGTATTCGGTGGTTTTACCACAATATCCGTGACTTTGGTCACATATTTCAAATCCGTGACTTTGGTCACATATGTGAATCTGATGACTTGGTCATATATTTGAAATCCGTGACTTGATCACAATTTTGTCTCGTGGCCTTGCCACAAAATTATAAGGGCGATGTGCATGTTGGTGCAACAACTACCTTCGATGGTGTGTAGCGGATGGAGGGTCGATTTAGTAATCCCCACGATGTGATTGGTTGGTACAATGGTGTGTAGCGGATGGATATTTAGGTGGGCGGGTTTGCATTTCATTATATGTGTATATTCATGTGATTTTAAATGATTATTATTTAATCTGCTATGAAATTGGGCTTTTGGGCTAAATATGACTTAAATGGGCCTATGGCTATATGTGTAATTATTGAGCTTTAAGGCATATGATAAAATGGGCTTTTTAATGTATGTGTTACACATTGAGTTTATAACTCACCCTTTTGTGGGATAACTTTTCAAATGATTAAGTAGTGCGATGGATCGGGTCGTGAAGGACTTCGTGGTGGCCAATGCTCATATCAAGTATTTTGGAGATTTTCCAATTTAAACTTATTAAATTTTACTTCTTAGACTTTATTATGGGTTTTGCTATTTTATGTAATAAGGCCACTATAAATTGTTTTTAATTTTTGTGTTTGGATTTATTTTATTTTGCCATGATTAATTATTAATTAAATAACTAAATGGATTTTGATAAATAATTTAAACTGCTTTTGAAAACAAAATATATTTCCACAATATTAATAAATTTTTCATTAAATTTGGTTTTCGTTAACTTATTATTTCTTTTAAAATAATGTTTTAAAAGATGCGAATTTACTTTACAATTAAATTTCAACCCGATCTTTAAGTTAATCTGTTTTATTCAAAAATCATCAAGTTTTCTTAAATAAGTGAGAGTTTGCTAAAGTTTTACTCGAGGAACATATCAAATTCGGTCAGGCTTTTTGGGACGGGTTTGGGGTGTTTCAACTTGGTATCAGAGCCCAGTTTTAAACTCTCGGCCTTGGGTTTTGAAGCCCACAACGTTTTCAAAATTTGATCTAAATGATTTTTTTTGAAAGTTTCTTAAGTTAAATGATTTTATAAGAGCATGGCACCCCAGTTCTCAGCCCAGATCCATCAGGTATGTATCTTTATTGATAAAGTGATATGAAAGTCTGATAAGCCTAAGGAAACTATAGTTTAGAGACATGGACCCTAGGTGTTTGTACACTACTACGAAAAAACCACTGAATATCTGTTGCATAAAACTTTCTGTTAATAAGAAGTGAAAAGACTCTAATACATAAGACTTTTTCGTAAAAAATAGATAAGACGCGTAGTAGACATGAGTTCTAGGGGACGTGGTCGTCATGGACATGGAAGAGGAAGAATGGCTGTGTCGGAACCAGCTTAGATCTGGTCAAGGTTTGAGAATGAAGCTCATACACCCATTTGTTGGGTGGATTTTCAAGAGCAAAATGGAGGAGGTGACGCATCACAAGTCGTATTTGAGTATTGGAACGAGTAGCAAAGCTAATCTTCGAAATGGGTCTCGAAAGTCGATGGTGAGAGACTAAGATCAAATGGAGCTGAGGTTTTAGGGAGTATCTGGAGTAGCTCCAAATGTAGCGGAATCTTGGTTGGAGGCGGTCGAGAGGATCATGGACGATTTGGATTTGCATCAAAGAAGAAAAATAAAAGGTGCTATTTCACTACTCCGTGATGAAGCCTACCAATGGTGGCTCACTATCAAGGAGAGTACCCCGTGGATCATTGGATTGGGGTATTTTAAAATTAAATTCAAGGAAAATACGTTGGAGCTAGCTATATCGACTCCCGGAGAAGACATTTCTAATCTAGTGCAAGGCGACAAGTCGATAGTTGAGTATGAAGCGAGTTTTTGCGACTTAGCCGATATGCCAGAGGGATAGTAGCTACTAAATATGAACGGTGTGTCGATTTGAAGATGGACTTAGAGATGAATCTGCGAGTGATGATTGCTCAAGACCGGAAAGAGACTTTGCAATCTTAGTGGAAAGGGCAAGAATAGTGAAGAAGTTAAGCGGTGAAAAGAGAGAATCGGACAGAGGCGAATAAGAATAAGAGAAGCTTTGGATCTTGAGGTCATCCAGAATTTTCGGAAGAAACCAAGAAATGAAGGACCGCGAGGTCGCCAGACTACTACGGTGGACAACATCGTGCTTGTGCTCAATGTGGGAAGATGCACCGGAGAATGTTGGAAAAAGACCGGGGATGTTTCAAGTGCGGATCTAAAGACCATATGATCAAGGATTGTCCAAAAATTGAAAAAGAATCGCCAAGTAAGTCGGGGTGTTAATCAGTGGCGAGGTGAACAATGACCGATAAGGGGCGTGGTCCAAATGGAAGGGTAATGGTTCGGTAAAGGTCGCGGAACTTGAGTAGAGGCGTTGGTAGCTCGAGGCGAGACAACCAGTCTCGGTATATGCGATTCGTCGCGAGAAGAGGATGGCCTTTTGATGTTATCACGTGCGTTCGATTTTTGGGTTGCCCTTTATTGCTTTGATAGATATAGCGTCAACTCACTCTTATATCGCTAGTGAAGTATCTGGAACTTTGCATGTGACTTACGAGGCGTACCTAGGAAGATGACTATACTTAGTCCTTTAGGACGATAGTAGTTATAGACAAACTTTTAAGGAAGTGCCTTTAGAAGTTCAAGGGCGTAGTTTCGGTGATTTAATGGAGTTACCATTCGGAGAATTGACGATCTTAGGCATGGACTGGCTTGTGAAGTATCGTGCAAATGTGGATTGTCTTTGCTAAGCGAATGTCCTAAGAACTCTTGATGACAAAGAAGTTGTAGTGATGGGCGAGAGACGAAACTACTTATCTAATGTAGTATCCACTCTTAAGGCGAAAAAGATGGTTAGAAAGGGTTGTGTAGCCTTTCGATGTTGGTGAGTGCCTTGGAGGCTAAGGAGGCAAGCTGTTAATGAAGTCGAGCGTGAATGAATTTGTAGATGTTTTTCGGAAGAACTTCGAGGATTGCCTCCGGATCGTGAGGTAGAATTCGGGATTGATTTATTGCCTAGAACGACGCCAGTTTCTATTGCTCCATATAGAATGGCACCGAAGGAGTTAGTTGAGCTTAAGGCCCAGATTCAGGAATTGCTTGATCGTGGATTTATCCGACCTAGTGTATCCCCATGGGGAGCACCGGTCCTATTTGTGAAGAAGAAGGATGGATCGATGAGGATGTGTATAGATTACCTGCAGCTTGAATAAGCTAACCATCAAGAACAAGTATCCTTTGCCAAGGATCGACGACTTGTTCGATCAACTTAAAAGGAGTCGGTATTCTCAAAGATTGATCTAAGATCGGGTATCATCGACTTAAAGTGAAAGAAGCGGATATCCATAAGACGGCTTTCCGAACTAGATATGGGCATTATGAATTTCTGGTAATGCCATTCGGATTGACGAACGCCCCAGCTGCATTCATGGATATGATGAACCGGATTTTCCAACCCTACTTGGATCAGTTCGTTGTGGTATTCATAGACGACATCCTAGTGTATTCTAAGTCCGAGGTAGAACATGATGAGCATCTTCGGATTGTGTTGCGAGTTTTAAGGGAGAAGAAGCTGTATGCCAAATTCAGCAAGTGTGAATTTTGGCTGAAAGAGGTTGCGTTTTTAGGCCATGTGGTGTCTGCGGAAGGATAAGGTGGATCCTCGGAAGATTGAGGTCATACTAGATTGGAAACCACCTAAGTCAGTGGCGAGGTTCGTATTTTCTTGGGGTTAGCAAGCTACTACGTAAGATTCATCGAAGGATTCTCATCGATAGTTTGCACCTTTAACGAAATTGTTGAGAAAGGAAGTACCTTTCGTGTGGGGCGATAAGCAACAAGAGAGTTTTGAGAAGCTCAAGAAGGTTTTGACCAAGCTCGATTTTGATTCACTGAGGTAGGAAAGGATTTTGTCGTGTATTGTGACGCTTCTCACGGGATTAGGATGTGTTCTGATGCAAGACAGGAAGGTAGTCGCATATGCGTCTCGACAGTTGAGACCGCACGAGATTAATTACCCGACACATGACTTAGAGTTGGTAGCTATAGTCTTTGCTCTTAAAGTTTGGAGACATTATTTATACGGGAAAAAGTCAGTGATATACACGGACCACAAAAGTCTGAAATATCTACTGACTCAGAAAGAACTGAATTTGAGGCAGCGAAGGTGGATAGAGTTGTTGAAAGACTACGACTGTTCTATTGAGTACCACCCGGGCAAGGCGAATGTGGTGGCAGACGCTCTAAGTCGGAAAGTGGTGTCAGATTTAAGGGCGATGTTTGCACATCTTAGTCTTTACGATGACGGAAGCTTGTTGGCAGAACTTCAAGTTAATCCGACATGGTTGAGTCAAGTGAAAGAGAGCAATTGATAGACGATGATCTGAGTGTAAAGCTTCGGCAGGTCTGCAGAATGGGGAATTGGAAGATTTTGGTATTAACAGTGATGGGTTATTGTGTTTCAAAGGTAAAGTCTGTATGCCGAGGGATCAGGAATTGAGGCAAAAGATTCTTCAGGAGTCGCATAGTAGCCCTTATGCTATGCATCCTAGAGGAAGTAAGTTATACCGAGATTTGCGAGATCAGTTTTGGTGGCCTGGTCTTAAATGAGAAGTTACGGAGTATGTAGGAAAGTGCTTGACGTGTCAGCAAGTCAAGGCTGAACATCAAGTACCTTCGGGATTGCTTCAGCCAATAAAGATTCCACAGTGGAAGTGGGAGAGAATCACCATGGACTTTGTTAGTGGGCTTCCTCTTACGCCTACTAAGAAAGACTCAGTATGGGTGATAGTGGACCGAATGACGAAATCTGCACATTTTATCCCAGTTCGAATTGATTACTCTTTGCAGAAGTTGGCGAAGTTATATGTAGCTGAAATTGTGAGATTGCATGGAGTGCCGGTGTCAATAATTTTCGATAGGGATCCGAGGTTTACGTCTCGATTTTGGAAAGCATTGCATCAGGCATTGGGCACTAGATTGGACTTCAGTATGGCATTTCATCCACAGTCTGATGGCCAATCTGAACGAGTAATCAAAATCTTAGAAGATATGTTAAGGGGATGTGTGATAGATTTCAAGGGAAGTTGGGAAGAGTTCTTACCATTAGCGAAATTTGCGTACAACAACAGTTACCAAGCCAGTATTCGGATGGCACCATATGAAGCACTATATGGACGGAAGTGTCGCACTCCTACGTGTTGGACAGAATTAGGGGAACGTCAGATTTTGGGTCCAGAAATAGTGGCTGAATCCGAAGAAAAGGTTAAGGTAATCTGAGCTCGGTTAAAGGAAGCATCCGAGACAAAAGTCGACGCAGATCTTAAGCGGAAAGAAATAGAGTTTCTTGTGGGTGATCAAGTATTCTTAAAGGTTTCACCTTGGAAAAAGGTGATGAGATTTGGTCACAAAGGAAGTTAAGTCCCGTGTTCATTGGACCTTATCGGGTTTTGAAGCGGGTCGGACCTGTGGCATATCGCTTAGATTTGCCTTCGGAGTTGAAGCAAATGCATGATGTGTTCCATGTTTCAATGTTACGCCATTATCGGTCGGATCCATCTCATGTAGTGCCAGTTGAGGAGGTGGAATTAAGACCAGATTTGTCATATGAAGAGGAGCCAATTCAAATTCTGGAGCGAGATATAAAAGTTTTACGGAGAAAGTCGGTTCCTCTCGTCAAAGTATTATGGCGTAATCATGGATCAGAAGAAGCTTCGTGGGAACGGAAGAAGCGATGCGATAGCAATACCCTCACTTGTTCCAACCAGGTAATTTCGAGGACGAAATTATTTTAAGGGGGTAGAACTGTAACATCCTGATAATTAGGGGTTATGCATCTTTACTTAATTGAATGATGTTGCATGCTTAAATATGATTGAGTGTGTTTTGGAAGTTATTTTTGAACTTCATTAATTAAGTGAATGCTTAGTGATTTATTAAATTTTAATAAATAAGATGGAGCTAAGCATGATAGGCTTTAAGAAATAATGACAAGAGGTTTTAAGCATAAGATGAGTAATTGGCAAGGTGGTTAGGATGCATGGATGAGTGCTTGAGGGAGAGGTTCAATCCCTAGCTAGCAAATGGGAGGATTTTATTTTTGTTTCCTTCCCTATAGTGTCGGCCAAGACTCTTCTAGAATGGATGAGCATCTTTTTAATTTTGGTTATTTGACCATATGAAAAAGGTAAGCTAGAAGATATGGCATGGAATCATGAAAGGATGGTAAGATGAGGGGGACAAAAGGCTTGAAGTAAGGGCATTGTCTTGGAAACTTTTTCATGGTCATTTGACCATGAACCTAGTCGGTTTTAGGGGCTAAAGGGGATAGTTAATTGTGATAGCAATCTAAGGGTTGATGGGGAAGAAACAAGGAGGAAAAAGGGGGATAATGTTGGCATGCTAGTTGGTGAATTTGACCTTGAGTTAGGGGTGTTAGTTGGCCAAAAACTCTAGCATTTTGAACATCTTTTCTCATTTCTCCAAAAACTCTCCTCCTAGCCGAATTATGCTATTGACATTAGGTAAAAACTTCACTTTGTTTTGGCTTTCATTTTGACCAATTTTCTCCAAAAGCTCCCTTCCTAGTAGAATGCTTATCTACACAAAGAAAGTCTTTTTTTCTTCTTTTGGTCATCTTGCAATTTGCCATTTCGGTTTGAAAGGTCTTTTTAGTTTCTTTTCTCCTAAACAAAACACCTTTCTTTCTCTTTGTAACCGAAATTACAAGTCTTCAAGAATCATTTCTTTTCTTTTCCCCCCATTACCGAAAGTACCAAAGTTCAAGAATTATTTTTCTTCAATTTCTCCCTCTTGGCTGAATATGCATAGGTCTCTAAACCTATCTCTTTTCTTTTCTTCATCATCATCTTTTCTTCTTCTCTTTCTCTCTTCTTTCATTTATCTTTCTTCCTCACTCTCAACCGAAACTATTTTCTACCAACACCAAAATCAACATACTTTCCTTCTCTTTGTCAAACCAAATCACCTTTCTTTTCATCTAAATCTTTCTTTTCTTCTATTGAAAACCGAAACCATTTTAGCCATAAATCACTATCTTTTCTCTTTTCTTTTGTTCAAGGCGAATCTTCATTTGGGCAAGTAAGACTTTTTGTCAATTATTTTCTTATCTCCTTTATTATAATCGATTTAAAAACATAGTTCTCTTATTTTTTCTTATTTTTCTCTCTTAGGCCGAATCCTTGGAAAGGATTTTTAAGGATCTTTGTTGAAGCCAACTTTTAAGAAGTGACCTTTCGAAATCATCCAAGGTAAGAATATCACCTTCGGTTATATCGATTTCTTTAAATAGACTATTAATCAATCTTATTTTTAGGGGTGATTTGAGACTAACAAGATAGGTAAGAAAAGAGCGGTACGGAGTGTTTGGAAGAGAGGAGGCACTGTTTTACCATCGAATTTCAAAAGAAGGGCTGTATCGGCGATAAGAGATTTTCCACCGGGTTGTGGACCCTCTGCTAATGAAGATCGGTTATTTGAAGTAGTACGTACAACCGAACCACTTTACGTTGGTGGGATATCAACGGGTTTTGATCCATCTAGCGGAGAAAAACCACAAATAACGGTTGTTCGAGAATCCGAGGGTAAGGATTTAGATCTCTCGTCAATAAGTATAATTTTATTAGTAATAGTATATTCTAACCAAGTGTGATAATTAACTAGGCGTTGACGAGCGGGAAGGTATCATTCTCACAGTCATAAGGTGTGTAACCTTACATTAAAATCTCATAGATCTATATTTTTAAATGTGATTATATGACAATGTGTTCGAAAATGATTGTGGATACCAATCATTGGTATACAAAATTCAGGTATGTTTACCCCAATATTTCGTTAATTTTGCTATATGCATAAATGTGAAATATGTATGACTATATTATGATTTTGGGGTAAATGGCATGAAAAATGAATAATATGTATGTGCATGGGCATATGGGTGAATTTGATAAAGGGAAGTATTCGGTGGTTTTACCACAATATCCATTGACTTGGTCACATATTTGAAATCCGGTGACTTTGGTCACATATGTGAATCTGGTGACTTGGTCACATATTTGAAATCCGGTGACTTGGTCACAATTTTGTCTGGTGGCCTTGCCACAAAATTATAAGGCGATGTGCATGTTGATCTGCAACAACGCCTTCGATGGTGTGTAGTGGATGGAGGGTCGATTTAGTAATCCCACGGTGTGATTGGTTGGTACGGTGGTGTGTAGCGGATGGATATTTAGGTGGGCCAGGTTTGCATTTCATTATATGTGTATATTCATGTGATTTTAAATGATTATTATTTAATCTGCTATGAAAATGGGCTTTTGGGCTAAAAATGACTTAAATGGGCCTATGGCTATATGTGTAATTATTGAGCTTTAAGGCATATGATAAAATGGGCTTTTTAATGTATGTGTTACACATTGAGTTTATAACTCACCCTTTTGTGGGATAACTTTTCGGATGATCCGTAGTGCGATGGATCGAATCGACAAGGACTCGTGGTGGCCAATGCTCATATCAAGTATTTTGGAGATTTTCCAATTTAAACTTATTAAATTTTACTTCTTAGACTTTATTATGGGTTTTGCTATTTTATGTAATAAGGCCACTATAAATTGTTTTTAAATTTTTGTGTTTGGATTTATTTTATTTTGCCATGATTAATTATTAATTAAATAACTAAATGGATTTTGATAAATAATTTAAACTGTTTTGAAAACAAAATATATTTCCACAATATTAATAAATTTTTCATTAAATTTGGTTTTCGTTAACTTATTATTTCTTTTAAAAATAATGTTTTAAAAAGATGCTGAATTTACTTTACAATTAAATTTCAACCCGATCTTTAAGTTAATCTGTTTTATTCAAAAATCATCAAGTTTTTCTTAAATAAGTGAGAGTTTGCTAAAGTTTTACTCGAGGAACATATCAAATCCGTCGAGACTTTTTGGTAGGGTTTGGGGTGTTTCATAACTCCTAGGGTTTTATTCACCCAAAACCAAAATTTTTCCTAAGGCTAACTTGAACTCGGGACTTCATAGAAGCCCCTAACCTTCCAAAATCACTCACCTACTAGATCCAACTTGCATGAAAGTCGTTCTCTTATTCCCAAAAATTTTAAACGCTCCTACGCCTAAAGCCCAGTGGGCCCAATCCAACTAGGCCCAACTTTGGGATGTTACACTAACCTATATAGTTTTCCACAATTTATTCACAAGTCATTAACAATTATAATATTCACTTTTATCCAATCCAGAGTGCATAATTCATTTGTCTCAATCATACTTTAACTCATTTGTTTAATATCAATAAACTATATTCAACTATTCATTTTTCAATCGATGTTACGTACATATCCATTTCAATAACGATCATTACCATTCATATCAAATCAACTTGCTATCCCGTATAGTTTTCATTTGTATAATACGATTTGTGTGTTTCAAATCCACATTTTAATTCTTCATTTAGTATCAATCGATCACCGTTATATTTAATAACCCCTATTAACATGACTCGAACTCAGATGGATACACGGATTCCAACCCACACATCAAGACGCACATTGTGCCTTAATGGTACACAAGATATCGACACACAAAGTGTCGAATCGATATGATAACAATATCGGTTTTCAACACACAAAGTCTGAATACATAATGATAATGATAACAAGATATCGACACACAAAGTGTCGAATTGGTAACAGTAACAGTAATAGTAGTTGGCACATAAGTGCACGATCGATGTTTTGCTAAAACCCATACTCTTTCATATCCTATGGCATGCCAATTATATCCGACTCACTTGACTAGTTAATAGGGTTTCCAATTCTCAATTCAAGTTCACTTTCATTTCAAAATTCATTTTCAATATCAAATTCACTTTTCCATTCACTAATCAAAATACAATTCAATACTAACACATATTTCTCATTCAATAAGATTTTCTAAATTCAATTCAATAAAATTACTTACCTCAATATTTACTTACCATACATAAGAATTTAAATATAACATTAACTAAATAGTAGTTTGAATTATAGTAATACAAATAATTCACATCTTAATTATTTATCATAACATTTACCCAAAATTCAATTATCATAATTGCACAATATCACATTCACACACATATGTATATATTTATAATATATATATAATTCAATTCAATATTAATTCAATAATTCATAACATACCAAATCAACCCTCTTCCATTATCAAACACAATAATTCTCACTTCAATATTCACTAAAGGCATTGAATAAAATATAACAATTAATAACTAGGTTCGGATTATAGAAATACAAACCGTAATTTTCGAGCTATCCTTCGTCGACTTTGTCTTTTCCTCGCTTAGCCGAGATTTTTCGGCATAACGCTAGCTACGAAAATTAATTAAATATTATAAATACACTTCCTTTCAATTTTCATATTGAATATTTCAATTTCTATCCAACTTTTGCCTTATTTCCAACTTTGTCCCTATACCGAGACTAACTTTTATTCTTCTCATTTAACTTAATATTTCTATTCAATTTCCACTTTAAACTAATTTCAACTTTCTAATTTCAGCATTAAACCATAATTTCAAAATTATTTCAATTTAGTCCATACTATTCAAAACTTATGAATTACTTTACAATTCAATCCTTATTTCATTCTTAACTTGAATTTCTATCAATTTAACCCTTAATTCATCATTTTATTCAACATGAACAATGTCTAATAATTAACTATCTTTCAAAATATCAACTTAACTTCACCAAAACCTTGTTCCAAGGCTTCTAAAACATCAAAATTAAGTAAAAAGGGCTAAATGGACTTACCTATTAAAATTCCAAGCTTCAAACTTTGAATTTTCTCTTTTCTTCTTTCTTTTCTCTTTTTTTCTTTCTTTCCTTCCCCTGCTCTCTATTTCGTCTGGCTTCCTGTTTCTACTTCTATTCTTTTCTTTCTTTATTACATTAAACCAATATATATATATATGATAAACTAATATTCTTTTAACATTTTTTCCATTTATATTATCACACTTGTTTTCTCTAATCTAATTATTATATATACATCTTTTACTTAATAATAATATATAATTTAATAATATACTTATATAATAAGTAAATATACATGTATTTTACAAATGTATGTATATTAGTATCACACATGTCACCATATGCACCATACATTTGTCTTAATTTAATATATTTATCACATAAAATCTTATAATATAATTATTTAATTAATAAATATCTTTTGTAAATAATAAATATCTACTAATACTTAAATACAAAATTACAATTATATGTATTTTTATTTATACACTTGTATCAAATCATATCCACACATTTGTCTTTATTTAATTTATTCATCACATAATATCAATTTAATAATAATAAATACATTAATATTTACTTAAATAATAAGTAAATGCATACATCTATTACAAATATATGTGCAATATTTATTACACATGTATTTTATTTATACCATACACTTGTCTTTCTCTTATTTATTTAATAATAATTAATATAATTAATTTAAAACCTTAAACATATAAAAAATCCAATAAAATCTTAGATTTTATCTAAGTTTGCCGCCACATCGATAGTAAATTAGTAACACCCCAAACCCGCCCAAACGCTACTACTAGGATCTCGGTATGTCACTAAGAAAATTTTGTAAAACATGTCGTATTTTAGAAAATATTTTTCTTATGTTTAACCCTTTATTCGGGAAAATTAATAGTTAATAGTTTAAATAAAATATGCCTTTATGAATTAAAACCCAAATTTAAATACATGCCTTAGTTCAATTAAAATAAAAATTTAAATAACAAAAGATACTAACATTATAATAAAACAAAATATAAACTAGTGGCCAATGACCTTATTACAACGAGATTTAAAACCTATTAAAATATATATATAATAATAAACTAGAGTCTTTTTGCTGAATCCAAATGTTCTTTTGCATGGCCACCATGCGCTCCTCTCCAGCCCGGTCCGATGCACTAAGTGCTACCTGAAATGTTAATTAATTGGTTGAGTTGCGAGACTCAGTGTGCAACCCTCATGCACCATTAGATTTGGGCCTTAGCCCCATAAAACTAAAATAATCGTATTAATATACATAATAAAAATAATATGCAAGCCCAACCCAAATCCTAGGTTTCCATCCGCTACTACGCCCGTATCGACCATTCACACCATTGGGGATTTCTACAATCAACCCACACCGCTACATCGCCTTGATGGCGTCGTCGCGCTCATCATCAGATCTTGGCCATAGCGACTACAACAGATCACGGCAAAAGTCGCTACAACAGATCACGGTAAAAACCGCTACAACAGATCACGGTAAAAACCGCTACAACAGATCACGGTGAAAATCGCTACAACATATAACTTCCTCCTTTCATCAAACCCAACCCATGCAATCACATAAAATCAATATACTTATATCGTTTAATCAGAACATTCACTAACTTGATGATTTGCTTTTACCCTCTTCGGGTTTCCTCTATTATGCCCGGATTTCGGCATTTATCAAAACATATAAGACTTATAATCATATATTAATCAAAAATATCTAGATGGTGGGAAAGTGTTACACACCTGATATCTCGAAATCCAATATTCTTAGTCGATATCCTTGTTATCCCGATCTACAACTTTGCTCAAAAAGCCAGACAGATGTGAAAATAGGGCCTCTCCTATATTCAGCCATGGTTAGTGTTCTACCAGATTTCATATATTTATAAATAAACCAATCTCCTTACCTTGAAATCCCGAAAACAACACGACTTGAATGTTATTGATCTTTGACTTAGAGATCTAAGCGTTGGACTCATCTTCAGATCCCAAAATGCAGAAAATAAGACAAACCCTTGATTAGTCACTAAATAGCCATTCAGCTAGGGACTTTGAAAAGCTGGAGAAATATTGGAAACTCAAAATTGACACACACCTATTGTTTTCTTCAGATTTGATACAAGCAGACTTTACTGAAGAAAATTCAGCAACTTTAGGAGGTGAGATCTAAGAATTTCGGTTTTTAGAAGATTTAAGAATTGAAGAGATGGCTAAGAGAGATTTGGCCAATGAATATTAAGGAGAAGAATAGAATAATAGAGATGTGATTTCACTTTTAGGATTAGAAGAAAAATAACAATAGAGGTTAAAAGATTGACCAACCAGAAATTTTAGAGAGGAAGAAGGGTGAAGAAAATGGTAGTTTTCGACTTTTGAGAGGAAGAAGATGAGAAAAGAAAATAAAAGAAAGGCTTCCAAAATTTGGTACCCCTCTTTATATAGAAAACCGATTCCTCCCTTTAGCGAGATTGATTTTCACCAACACTACCACACATGATAGCTCCTATCCCTTTTCCCTTATCTTAATCTATTATCTCCTAAAAAATAGTCATTATCTGTTTATTATCCTTAAAGACTAAATCCATAAATAATAGCCTTTATCTGCTTATTATCCACATAGAATAAATATAATAAAATTCCCAAAAAAATAGCCTTGTGCCGTCCACTTCCCTAATCCCTAATGCCGAATTTAACTAACTTAAATTAGAAGATTTGGGCTCCTTAAAACTTAAAATTTGGGCCCCTAACACTTAAATTAACTCATTCCACATATTCACCCATTAAACACATAGGCCTAAAAATTTAGGATGTTACGCTCTACCCTCCTTAAAGAAATTTCGTCTTGAAATTTCCAACTAACTAGAAATCATACTACCTAAGTCTCACCACTATGCTTTCATTGCGACTCTAATTCTAAAGCCAAAATAAACACTTAGTAAACTATGGTAGGTACGCACCATTATTCGCATCGATGCGTCTTCGTCCCCTTGTACTCATTCTTTCGATCGACGTTTATCGATTAAGAATTTTATGAATAATTAATTCTTCCCACTTATTAACGAACAATCTTATGTAAAATCATTTCAATAGTAGTTCTTTCAATTCAAATTCTATCTACGAGTTTAGTTCTCAAGTCAATACTTCCTAGTCCTGAGAGTTCACCTTGACCAACATTCACAGACACATCAATCATAAAAACAACCTTATAAACTTACATTCACCACCTAAGGTATTTTCATCGTTTCACTACCCATTGGTATTTTCGTAATTTTACCTCTGAGGTATTTTCGTAATTTTCCAAAATAAGGTTTCTTGGTGATTTCGTGAAATAAGGGTATTTTGATAATTTTGCAATCTTAGGGTATTTCGATAAATTTGAAATCTGGGGGTATTTTGATAATTTTGCAAATCAGGGACAATTTAGTAATTTTACAAATTAGGGTTAACTTGGTAATTTTACAAACCAGGGGTATTTTGGTCATTTTGCAAAACAAGGGTAGTTTGGTAATTTTTCAAACTAGGGATATTTCGATGTTGTTGTTGTTGTTTTTTTTTAAAAGCGAAGTACTTTGGGGATATCTAGTTTCATAGTCAGGTTACTCTTGTAAACATGAGGTTTTTTGTAAAGTTTTCAAAACATGGTTGATTGGAAATTTTCATAACTCAAAGGTACTTTTGAAAATTTTACAAAACGTGGGGATTTATTTTTTAAAAAAATAGGATGGTTGGTCCTTTGGGTTTTAATTATAAGGTTTAGCCCATCAACAAATCCTTGTAGCTAGGATGAATAGTCACTACACACGGTAGGATTCCAATGAGAGGAGGTGAGTCACTAGAATTGCTTAAATACTAGGCTCTTCCGAATCCAATCCTAGACATGCGTATGCCTGTTACCACACCCTAGTCTTGCAGCTCATTCACGGGTTTGTTTAGTGGAATTAAGTCTTATGAAATTTAAGAAGTGTTTTAAGCTAGGCCTAGAGTCCATCAAGTTCTAATCTGATTAATCTATGTCCCTTAAAGCCCATCAAGCCCACATGCATATATATCACAAAGTGGGTTTAGAATACTTACAGCGGACTTGGTAGGAGACACAGTGCCATGCCGAGCTAACAAACTCAGTTATCATTTCAAAAAAATAGCATGCAAGTTTCTAAAGCCCACCTTTAGAAAACATTTTGAGCAAAAACCCCAAAGCCGAAGTTTTGAACTGGCTCGATACCAATTGTAACACCTAAACCCTACCAAACGCTACCACCGGATCTCGGTATGTCACTAAGAAAATTTAATAAAACATGTAGCATTTTGGAAAATATTTTTCTTATGTTTAACCCTTTATTCGAGAAAATTAATAGTTAATAGTTTAAATAAAATATGCCTTTATGAATTAAAACCCAAATTTAAATACATGCCTTAGTTCAATTAAAATAAAATTTAAATAACTAAAGATACTAAAAGCCCATAATAAAACAAAATATAAACTAGTGGCCCATGACCTTATTACAACGAGATTTAAAACCTATTAAATATATATATATATAATAATAAACTAGAGTCTTTTTGCTGAATCCAAATGTTCTTTTGCATGGCCACCTTGCGCTCCTCTCCAGCCTGGTCCGATGCACTAAATGCTACCTGAAATGTTAATTAATTGGTTGAGTCGCGAGACTCAGTGTGTAACCCTCATGCACCATTAGATTTGGGCCTTAGCCCCATAAAACTAAAATAATCAGAATTAATATACATACTAAAAATAATATGCAAGCCCAACCCAAATTCTAGGTTTCCATCTGCTACACGCCCCCGTACCAGCCATTTACACCATTGGGGATTTCTACAATCAACCCACACCGCTACATGCCTTGATGGCAGTCGTGCTGCTCATCATCAGATCATGGCCGTAGCCACTACAACAGATCACGGCAAAAGTCGCTACAACAGATCACGGTAAAAACTGCTACAACAGATCACGGTAAAAATCGCTACAACAGATCACGGTGAAAATCGCTACAACATATAACTTCCTCCTTTCATCAAACCCAACCCATGCAATCACATAAAATCAATATACTTATATCGTTTAATCAGAACATTCACTAACCTGATGATTTGCTTTTACCCTCTTTGGGTTTCCTCTATTATGCGGTTTGGCATTTATCAAAACATATAAGACTTATAATCATATATTAATCAAGCAGATCTAGATGGTGGGAAAGTGTTACACACGATGTCACGAAATCAATATTCTTAGTCGATATCCTTGTTATCCCGATCTACAACTTTGCTCAAAAAGCCGGAAAGATGTGAAAATAGGGCCTCTCTATATTCGGCCATGGTTAGTGTTCTACGATTTCATATATTTATAAATAAACCAATTTCCTTACCTTGAAATCCCGAAAATAACACGACTTGAGTGTTCTTGATCTTTAACTTAGAGATCTAAGAGTTGGACTCTCTTGGATCCCGAAATCTGAAAATAAGAAAACCCTTGATTAGTCACTAAATAGCCATTATTTAGGGACTTTGAAAAGTCGGAGAAATATTGAAACTCAAAATCGACACATACCTATTATTTTCTTGATTCGCTGGCAAGACTTTCTTGAAGAAAATTCGGCAACTTCAGGAGGTGAGATCTAAAATTTCAGTTTTTAGAAGATTTAAGAATTGAAGAGATGACTAAGAGATTTGGCCAATGAATATTAAGGAGAAAAATAGAATAATAGAGATGTGATTTCACTTTTAGGGATTAGAAGAAAATAACAATAAAGGTTAAAAGATTGACCAACCAGAAATTTTAGAGAGGAAGAAGGGTGAAGAAAATGGTGGTTTTCGGCTTTTGAGAGGAAGAAGATGAGAAAAGAAAATAAAGAAAGGCTTCCAAAATTTACACACCCTCTTTATATAGAAAACCGATTCCTCCCTTTAGCGAGATTGATTTTCACCAACACCGCCACACATGATAGCTCCTATCCCTTTTCCCTTATTTTAATCTATTATCTCCTCAAAAATAGTCTTTATCCGCTTATTATCCTTAAAGACTAAATCCTAAATAATATCCTTTATCGCTTATTATCCACATAGAATAAATATAATAAAATTCCAAACAAAAAATAGCCTTGTCAGTCCACTTCCCTAATCCCTAATGCCAAATTTAACTAACTTAAATTAGAAGATTTGGGCTCCTTAAAACTTAAAATTTGGGCCCCAACACTTAAATTAACTCATTCCACATATTCACCCTTTAAGCGATAGGCCCAAAATTTAGGATGTTACAAAATTGGCTTAATTCTCATTTTGGTCATTTTATTTTCTTTTAATCTACAACTAAACTTTCACACTTCATTCAATTTAATCATTTTCCTAATTATCCTTAATTTAAGCTAATTCAATTCATTAAACTTTAATTAACCATTCATTAACCGTAAATATTTTTAATAAATATTTACGTATCCATTTTTAGCAACGGAGACCAAAATATACTTTTCAATAACCGTAAAATTCGGGTAATTACATTTTGTTGAAACATTTATATTAAGTAAAAATTTAAAATGATTATCAGACATATTTAAAATAGTAAATCTTGGAAATTTTCATCTTCAATGAAATGAAAATTTTCAATAGTTTTCAAACACACCCTTAGTTTTTCAATACTTAATTTTTCATACTTAAATTTTCAACACTTCATTTTTCACTTTATCAAACCACACCCAAGTCTTGTTGAACTAATTAAATTAAGCCAAAACTTTCTAATAATATAAACTAGTATGACTCACCCATGCTTCGCATTGGGTTGATTATTTGTTCGTGTCAAATTATAGAGTAAAATTTTAGAATTTAAAATTTAAAATATACTCTAAGCAAGGTTTTCAGAATTGTATCGATAGCAGAATCGGTCAGACTACTGGTTCACACAGTTCGATTAAAAAAACCATTAAAAATCATAAAAATAAAAAATATATATTAAAAAAATCAATTCAACCAGTTCATTCTAGTTCGCGGGTCAACCGGTCTAATGCCTCTCTCGGACCGGTACACCGATCGGTTCCTGGTCTAACAGGTCCAATCTGTCAGTTTAGTTCGATTCAAACAAACATAACTCTTATCTCTCTATACACTTTGTACATTTGAAATTTAATCCTATTTTTATTTTCAAGAATTTAACTTTTCTAGCTTTTGAATTTAAAATCCACTTTCAAATTATATATAATCACGTAACATTTTAATTGAAAAGTTAATTATATTAACTATTTGGTCTAATTAATAAAATTATAAAAAATACAGACCAAATTATATTAGAAATTAAAATATAATGATTAAATCTCAAATTTAAGCATTATAAAGAAATCAAAACTAAAATTTGATTGTTTATCTATAATTGAAATAAAGAAAGAAAATAACTGTTGAAACCTTTTTTTTTTGGAATCGACTTATATTTTGAAAATGAAAATGGGAGTCGCCACCAATCACTTTTAAAAGGTGTGATCGGGTCACCTTGTAATTTGATTGTTTTAATAAGAGGTTTGATTTATTAAAGCAATGCTTTTCGGTCTACAAAAACCCAAAAAATGGGTTCGGGAGTCGGTTACACACGAAGAAGGATTAGCACCCTCATTACGCCCAAAATTAGTACCTAATTGATTACTTGACGTCTTTAATGTCGAAAAATAAAAATTTGAAGATTCAAATATGATCCATTTTTGCATGATGTTATTCTTAATTAAAATCACTTGAATAAATCTAAACGTGTGTAAAAAGTGTAACACCCCAAACCCGGCCCATGAGTCCTGACCGAATCTGGTATGTCACGGAGTAAAATAATTTGAATCATGTCTGGTGAAAACTTGTTAAAATATGGCTAAGGTTTTAAAACGGTGTTTGAAAACTCAGTTGGGCTTTTTATAAACATGGTTGTGTTGATAAACCCTTTTGAAAACGTTTGATCATGTATCATTTTAAAATCATCATAGTTATAGTTGACTTGGTTTATTTTTTTGTTACCCGATGGTAACATCTTTGAAAACCCGTAGAAGTTTATTAAGTTTGAAAAGTTACTTTTAATCGGTTTACATATCATTTGTAAATTCATTTGTAGCATAACATAAGTAAAAAAAAAATAACATCCAAATAATAAATAGCGGCCTTATTACAGTCCCAAAATAAAATGACTTAGAAAATAAATAATATTATCTATAACAAACTAAGTTTAAATCCAACGATAAGCATGGCCACCTCGAGTCCTCTCCGGCTCCTTCTCTGCGATCTACTCATCTGCAAAATAGTATGGGAAGGGGTGAGTCACCAAGACTCAGTGTGTAAATCCCCCACCCAGAAAATACAACTCATACACATATTATTAATTTAACATGCAAATATGCAACCCCACTAACCATCTGTACTCCTTAACTACCTCGTGTGGTCAAAACCATTGGTGGTCAAAACCACTTTGGTGACTAGTGTCACAATTTAAATGATGGGGCCAACCCATCGTGTGGTCAAAACCACTTGATGACCATAGGTCACAAAATATCATAATGTGGTCAAAACCCTTTGGTGGTACCAAACCACTTTGTGACTTAGTCACAATTATCATCGGTGTGGTCAAAACCACGGGTGGCCAAGTCACAATAAATCTGATGGGGCCAACCCATCTTGTGGTCAAAACCACTGGTGACAGTCCATAAAATCATCCCCCTCCTCTCATCAATCCCACCATCCTCATGCTTACATCACAAATATCATATATCATGCATTTAACGAATATGATGGCATACACATACATCATAGATCATGAGATAGGGGACTTACACGAAATCCATGCTTATGTCCACAAGCAATACCACAATGATAAAAAAAACAACAATATAGTCATGTAAACTAATAAAGTGTGTAATGAGTTTTTACACACCTGATACTACTACGGATCCTAGATCCAGAAGATCGATCTCGACGCTAGATCTCTTGACCTATAATCGGCCAACAACATGATTAGGGACTTAGGCCTATTCGGCCAAACCAAATTAATACCAAAGGCTCTTTGGCGGACTTACCTTGAGCAGTTTGATTTCCAAACAAATCCCGAAATAAATCACGTGATTAAGACTCTGCAGAAATTCCTTTAACAACCCACCAAAAAGATCGGTCACCACATATATTACATAACA
>CP106725.1:167894296-168094296 GCA_025506655.1 Gossypium rotundifolium
GGTTTGAATTAACACTGGAGCCTCTGTCGGCACCTTCTTAAGCTTGTTCAAAGCTCTCTTGCTGCTTAGTAGTCCATTCAAGGTACTTCCTTCCTTAGTAACTTGGTTAAAGGCGCGGCTATTGGCGAGAATCCTTCCACGAACCTTACGTAATAGCACCAAGCCAAGCTATCAAGCTGATTTTAGCCACGGACCTGGGTGGTTTCCAATCCAATCTTGCTTGATCTTCCTAGGATCCACTCTTATTCCTACTGCGGATACCACATGTCCTAAGAATGCCACCTCCTTAAGCCAAAATTCGCACTTCTTTGAATTTGGCATAGAAACTCTTCTCCTTAACACTTCCAACACGACTCGGAGATGCTCATCATGCCCTCCTCCGACTTGAATACACAAAATATCATCGATGAACACGACAACGAATCTATCCAAGTAGGGTTGGAAAATCCGATTCATCATGTCCATGAGCAGCAATTTGGGGCATTCGTTAACCCAAACGGCATCACCACAAACTCGGTGACCATATCTTGTCCTAAAAGCGGTCTTATGGATATCGGCCTCCTTCACCTTTAGCGATGGTATCCCGACCGTAAATCGATCTTCAAAACAACTGCGGCTCCTTGGTGATCGAACAAGTCCTCGATCCTTGGCAAGGGATACTTGTTCTTAATGGTCACTTATTTAGCGACGGTAGTCTATGCACATCGCATAGTTTCGTCCTTCTTCTTCACAAATAAGACCGGTGCTCCCACGGAGACACTGCTGGGTCGGATGAACCCAGTCCAACAGTTCTTGTGTCGAGCCTTGAGCTCCACTAACTCCTTTGGTGCCATTCGGTATGGGCGATTGACACGGGGAGTCCCCGATAGCAATTCAATCCCAAATTCGACCTCCACATGCAGGGGTATTGCTCAGTAACTCTTACGGAAACACATCTACAAAGTCCCTTACCGTCTAACTCCATTAACACCTTCCTCCTTCCCACCTATCGCACTTACAAAAGCTAAGAACGCTTTGCAACCCTTCTTAACCATCTTCTCGACCTTGATCTGAGACTACATTCGATAAATAGTTCCTCCTTTCTCCGATCATTATTACCACTTCATCTTAGGGTTCTTAGTTCCATACGTTTAGCCGCACAATCCAACACGGCTCGGTGTTCTACTAACCAATCCATTACGAGTATAAGCTCAAACTCTCAGAAGGTAACTCCATTAAGTCCGCTCGAAAGTTCACTCCACGAATCTCTAGGGTACATTCAGAAAGATCTTGTCTACCACTATAGTTTGGCCTAATGGGCTTACTACGGTCATCGCCTATCGGAGAGTTCGAGTCTAGGCCTAGTGTTTTCACTACACTACTTGCAACATAGGAATGGGTCGAGCCCACATCAATCAAAGCAAAGTAGGGTTTGTCAAAATAAAGAACGTCTGGGTTATTACGTCCGTAGCGTCTCCATCTTCTTGATGAACCGCATAAACCAAACCGGTTGTCTTGCATCGGTATTAACATTAGTACCTCGACCACATGTGCCACGGCCTCTGCTTGTACCACTACCACGGTTACTCGAACCACGACCCGTTGAGGTTGTTGTCGCCTCTCTACGGTCGCAGCTAGCATTACGAACTCTGGGTCGACTCTCGTCGATTGTTTGGGACGATCTTTAAACATATGGTCCTTGGACCCACACCTAAGACATGCTCCTAACTTTTTCCAACACTCCACGGATGCCTCTTTCCACAATACTCACAAGATCGAATCATCACTTTGTACTAGCTTGTTGATTTGGGGTCCATCAACCCAGGCCTCTTGTAACCCTTTCACGATGACCCAAACCCTCTTTTGACCTTATTCTTATCTACAGTGCCTTAGTAGCATCCTTAATCCCTCGGCCACCTTGGCCTTTTCTACCAAAGCAGAGAATTCCGCTCCTTATGCGGTGCTATTAATAATCTTAAATCATCTCTGGCCGTCCTCAAAGCGGACCTGGCGTTCATGCTCGATTGCCACTACCCTCGAGCATAGCGGCTCAACCTCGAAATTCCGCCTCATATTACTGCGGACGGACTTACTCCTTGCACCAATCCTAGAAAAGCCTTCCTCTGCTCATCGTATACACGGTTCCCACATACTTCTTACGAAAGGCCTCTTTAACAAATTCCCGGTCGATTTTCATTCTGATGCCATCACGAGCGATCAACCACCATTGATCGCTTCATCGGCGTAAGCGCCACCATCCCTTTCACTTCTCCTCCGAGTCAAATCAAGCTCATCCATTATCGCTCCGTTGCTTCCGGCGATTTTTCGGTATCTTTGGGTGCCACGATTGATACTCCTCGAAACATTTACGCTCCATTAGCTCGAGCCGTTCAGTCCGACTTTCGATTTCCTCTATTTCCTCCTGCCCGGCCACCAATTCCAAAACTTCGCGAAACGACTGCGACCACGACCTCTTCCCCGTTTGAGCTGCTTTGCTCAACATTAACATTGTGGGGCGGTGGTGGCGATGGCATCTCATTGTCGGACCCTTGACCCGACCTAACGGGTTCGACACGGTCATCCTTCCTCTTCCTCGACCACGACGACCACGTCCTCTGAGAGCTCATTTTCTAGCGTCGGTGTCGATTAAGAAATTTTATGGATTAGCTATTTGTTCCACTTATTTATCAGCGAAGGAGTTTTATGAAAAGGGATTTTAGAGTGGTTCTTCGTATCATACAAACACAGATCTTTTCCATTCATTCATCCATCCATCAACAAATATGAACTTAGTTCATTCGGAGAAACGTTGTAGTTTTGTTGTTTGTTGTTGTTTTCCACTACCCGGGGTATTTTAAGTGATTTTGTCCTGCGCAGGTATTTTCGTAATTTTGGAAGGAAAAAAATGTTTCTTAGTGTTTTGTCAAAAGTATTTTGAAGATTTTGAAGTCTTGGTAATTTTGGAAAAATTTCAAAATTTAGAATTTCGATAATTTTCGACCTCGAGGGTATTTTGGTAATTTTTACAAATCAGGGTAAATTTAAAATTTTTAATAAATTTGGGGTATTTCAAAAGTTGTAAAACTTTGAGGGTTCTTTTCGAAAGTTGTTCCTTCAAAGAGGGGATGTTGCAAAATTTGAAAATTAGGGCCATTTTGGTAATTTTGTAAGTTAGGGGCAATTTTGTAAAAAAAAATTTCAAAATCACGATATTTGATTTTACAAATTAGGGTTTTTGAAGGTTTATGAAATCATGAAATTTTGATAATGTTGTTGAGTAGTTGAATCATTTTACAAACCAGGGGCGTTTTGGTAATTTTACTGCTAAGGGCATTTTTTTGTAATTTTCGTAAATCAAGAGTTTTTTTTTTTTTTTAAGAAAATGTTGTAAAAATAATTTTCTTAGATTTAGAAGAAAAGTTTTAAAGGTTTGAAAAACTAGGGTTTGTTGTTTCGTTCTATTCCCTTTTTTTTTTAAAACATGGCTAGTTCTCTTTCGGGTTTTAGTCATTATGTTTAGCCTATGACCGAGCCCTCTTGGTCAGGGTGAACCAAAGCTACGCACCAGGCGGGATTCGTGTGGAGAGGAGGTGAGTCACGCCCATTGCTTAAATATAGCTCCCACCAAACCATTCCTGAACATCTTTGCAAGGGTTGCCACACCCAGAGCCCTCACGAGTCATGGTGAGCCAGAAGCTACGCACAGGTAGGATTCTGCGAAGAGGAGGTGAGTCACTAGGGCGCTTAAATACCAAGCTCTTGGGATCCAATCCTGACATGCGTACAAGGTTACCACACCACTAGCTCGATGACTTAGTCATAGGTTGGTTCGATGTATTAAATCTTATGTGGTTTTGTGTTTGAGTAGTCTAATCCTAGGGTTCAAGTTCCTATCATTCTATTCTCGTTCCATGCCTTTTCTACCCTTATATAAATCACGAATCACACATATAGTTAGGGATACTTACAGTGGAATTGGGTTGGAGACTTAGGGGCCATGCAAAAACACCTTCTTTTTCAAAGAAAATCATTTGGCTCGCTTTGAAAGCGTTTTGGGCCTTAGCCCAGTGCCAAGAGTTTAAGCGGGCTCGATACCAAGCTGAAACACCCACCCGGCCACGAGAATGGACGGATCGGTATGTTCTAAAGTAAACCCGTTTCAAACACATTCGATACTTAGAAAATTTGTAAATTTTAGAAAAACTATTGATTTGAGTTGAGCTTAGATTGAAAACCCATTTATTTAATCTTGTAAATCCAATTTGATGTAACATGTCCAAAATAGTTCTTAGCAAAATATTAAAAGTAATGTAAAACAAAGAATAATCCATTTGGGCCTTATGGCCTTATTACATCAAATAAACCCAAAATAAAATTAAAAAGGTATCAAAATTAAATAAAGTCAAGTTACGAATAAATTCTTCAAGTGATGCATGGCCTCCTCATGGTCTCTGGCCGGTCAAATCACTTGCTCATCATCTGAAAATAATTCCCACAATGGGGTGAGTCAGCAGACTCAATGTGCACACAATACTATCAATCAATAGTTCGAGCATTCACGTTTAAATCATCAAGTCCATATAATAATGAAATTTATGATGCAACCCAAACCCAAACCTAATGGTCCATCCGCTACTCTCCACCGTACGCCATTCACAGTAGGGACTACTAAGTCAACCTCCATCCGCTTACTCTCCACGTTGTGTCATTAGACACTATAATCAAATTTAAGCGTTGTGTCAATTGACCTTTGTTATGTAGAGGTTACCAAAATTTACGCAATGTGACCGTAGTCAACATTTTTCGTTGGTGAGACCGAAGTCAACACCTTCGTTGGTGAGGCCAAGTCAACACTGTTCTCCCCTTTCACATAAAACCCAAATGCCCCAAAACATATACATAGCATAACTTAATTAATTTCATGTTTATATACATATATTAGCATGTTATTAAATAACATTTTCACAATCCTATCGAGTAGGAAGCGTGCACAGGTACTTTTTGCCACATTTGTGGTACATAGCCACATTCACATTATTATTCATATCATATATTAAAATATTTAGCCATATAATATCGAAGGATAGTAAGGGTACACACTTTTTAAGCTTAATAGGTTCCTTGATATCTCGAGAATCCGATCTAATTTTTAGATCTATTAATCCTATATTCGCCCACCAATTAAAACACATTAATAAACCCTTTTTAGACAAAACCAAATCCTAGTAGGATTTGTAAGGAAAAACTCACCTTTGCCGATTTGGTGATTATACAAATCCAAAGTTTGGTTTTCCTCTACTTGATATTCGACCAACCTTGTAGTTCAATATGGTTAGTTTTTCTTTTCAAAAATTAAGGAATGGATTTAGATACTCACACCACCCTTAGCCAATATTTTGAAACTTACCTTAGAGATTCCAAATCCGAAAGTTCCTTTTTGTCTTGAATATCTGTCAAATCCCTAAAGATCATAGGTTAGATTTGATCTAACTTTAATAAGTGGTAGATGGCCTTTAGCGAATGTGTCTTACCTTAATTTTCCTCGAATCAAATCCGAAACTCCTCCCGACATTATTACCATAGACAATAGAGAGGTTATTTTCTTAAGCCTTGATTTAAGCGATTTAGAAGAACAAGAATCAATTGTTCTTACCTTAGATCCTTGATCTTTATGTTCAACGATGGTGGAAACCGAGATCCCTTGTATATTAACCATGATCAAAGAGAATAGGAATTAGGCCTTTACTTTGACAACTAGAAAGAAAGAAAATTGAATGGCTTAACTTACCTTGAAACCTTTAATCACTTGTTTCCTTGTCTTGGAGTTCTTGAGATCCGCTATGGAGATCTAACAAGGATTGGAAGAAAAAGTTTTGACTAAACCTTTGCAAAAGGAAGGAAAAGAAAAGATGGAGTCCTTGCTTGGGAAATTTACGAATGAGAGGGAGAAGGGAGAGCAAAATTTGACAAAGAGAGTGAATGGGAGAAAAGTCTCTATTTTCCTCTTTTAACTAAAAGCTAGACCAAGAGTCCAAAACTTGGCCACTACTCTCCCAAGTGATAATTTAATCTCTTATTAATTATCCTTAATTAAATTAAAAGTCTTTAATCCATCTTTTAATTCCTCATTTATCTTAGAAGAATAAATCCTTTATTTATCACTTAACTTGACAAGTTTTAGTGAAAATAAAACTCTCTCCTTTTAGCTACCAAGTGCAGTCCACCCCTAGCCTTGGGAAGCAAAATTAAACCTTCAAAATTGCTTTCAAGTGACTCGAACTCATGCCATTCCCATAAACCTAAGTGACACCTCAGCCACTTTTCCAAGCTCGATTGTATGACAAAATTCACCAACTTTTTCTTTTAAGGCCCTCCCGCCCTTATCTCCTATTTTGGGCTTTAAAATTTGTCATTAAGCCTTATTTCTAAGTTTCCTAAAATTTTCAGCGGCTCGTAACTTGCCATTTTTCTTACATCCTCAGGTTTCCAAAATGTTCAAGTTTCCAAAATGTTTAGGTTTCCAAAATGTTTAAGTTTCCTAAATGTTCAGGTTTCCAAAATGTTTAGGTTTCCAAAATGTTTAAGTTTCCTAAATGTTCGGGTTTCCAAAATGTTTAGGTTTCCAAAATGTTCGAGTTTCCAAAATGTTCGGTTTCCAAAATGTTCGGGTTTCCCAAAATGTCTAAGTTTCCAAAATGTCTAAGTTTCCAAAATGTCCATTTCCATTTTCATTTTCATTTCCATTTCCATGCATTTCTAGGTTTCCAAAAGTATCAAAATTTATTCATAGTACTTGAAACTTGTCATTTCATACAATTAAGCTGAAATGCATAGGCCCTATTCAGGATGTTCTGAGACTCCCTTGGAAGATGGTCCGCAACCCGTTGGAAAATCCCTGATTTGTCGAAACCGCTCTTACGTTTAAATGGGGATTCTGAGATCCGCCCTCTTAACGTGACTAACCACCGCCTTTTCTTCCCTATTTTGTAAGTCTTCAAGATCCAAAGGATATTAGTTAAATCTAAAATAATATCAAAATAGTACTAGAGGCTTTAAAAGGATGTGATTTCCTTACCACAATAAATCGATTCCAACGTTTCTACGATTCTCCGACCACTTGAGTTAGATCTTCCGTTATTGCACTATATAATAACGAATGAAACGTTATTAGAATGAACGTTTATTTCGATCCAAATGGTCCTTCATAATACCATCAATATTCGGCCATAATACTATTAATTAATCGAAAATGAAAAAGAATCCCTTACCTATTTCCACGATTGAAAAGAAAGGGTTGAGAAAGGTGTTTGTGTTGGATGAAGATTTCGGCTATGTATGATCAAAGAAAAAGAAATAAAGATTCGGCTAAGGGCACTCTAGCATTCGGCCATGAGAGAGTTTGATGGAGAAACTTTGATTGAAAAGAATTAAAATATGAAAAAAAGAAATGGTGATGATGTTGTTTGATTTCAAAGGGAAGAGAAGAAAAAGATGGATTTTAGGAGCTAGTACATTCGGCCATGGTAAAAGAAAAGAGAAAGGATGGCTCTTTTGGTATAGTTGATTTCGGCACTCAAAGAAAAGACACAAAGCAATGGCTAAAGAAATAATAAAAAAAATGACCAAATGATCACAAAACTTGAGCTTTACCAAATGCACAATTCGGCCAAGATGAAAAGTTGAGAAGAGAAAACAAAAATTACGCACAAGGTGCAAGGAATGACTAAAGAGAAAATGAAATTCTTAGCCAAACTAACACAAAATTTGGCTCCTCCTATACCAAGTTCCGTCCAAAACATGGTCAATTGGCCATGATTTTGTTTCAAAATTTTCCTTGATATGTGCCTTATGTTCCCCTATCTTTCCTTAAGTTTTGATTCCATGCCATAAGTTATCTATTTCCTTAATCCTTTGATGCACTAACCAAAAATAACATGGTCAACACTTACCATATATGCTCTTGGTGACACTTGCTATACATGTGCGAAAATTAAAATAAAAATTCATCTAGATGCTAAACAAGGGATTGAACCTCTCCCTCATGCTATAACTCACGCCAACACCACCATGCCATGTACTCAACTTATGACACTCATTAACACTTAATTTAACTTAAGTCTTAATGACATTTGCTTCTCTTCAATAAATTCTCAATTAATAAATTTATTCCTTATCCAAATTATGCTATACTCTCTTTAGGACTTCAATAAGCACTAAAATAAAAGTAAGAAATTTTCCTTTAAAATCTAAACACCAATTCATGCAATATATAAACACTTTCGGATTTTTAGGGTGTTACAACTCTACCCTCCTTAAAGAAAATTTCATCCTCGAAATTTACGGTTGAAAGAGGTGAGGTATTGTTGCTTAATTGCATCCTCGGGCTCCACGTAGCTTCCTCCACTCAGTGGTTCATATAGAACTTTGACCAAAGGCACGGTTTTCTTTCTTAGCACCTTGACATCTCGGTCTAAGATTTCCACGGTTCTTCTTCAAAAGGCAAATCTGAATTCGACTCAATTCTTCTCTGGGTATAATGTCGAAGGATCGATCTATAACGCCTCAACATGGAAACATGAAAAACATTATGAATTTGATCCAATTAGGAGGTAACTCAATCGATAAGCCCTTTGGACCAACACGCTTGACACGATAAGGTCAATGTATCTAGGACTTAGTTTGCCCTTCCTTAGAATCGAAGATCTTTTCCAAGGAGATACCTTCAAGAAAACCGATCCCCACATCATACTCGATATCCTTTCGTTTGAGTCGCATCGACTTCGTCTATCGAGGCTTCTTTCAGCCGTGCTCGAATAACTTTTACCTTATCCTCATCTCGAGATATCATCTCGGGACCTAACATCATCTTTCACCCAACTCGGTCCAACAAATAGGAGAGCGACACTTACGACCATACAATGCTTCGTAAGGTGCCATCTGAATGCTAGGCGATAGGCTGTTGTTATCTGCGAATTACGCGATGGTAGATAATCCTCCCAACCACCCACAAGTCGATTATACATCCTCTTAACATATCTTCCAATATCTGAATTACTCTCTCCGATGACCATCGATGAGGATGAAAAGCCGTCTTGAAATTCAACTTTGTCCCCGAGGCTTCATGCGAGCTTTCGAGAATCGTGATGTAAACCTAGGGTTCCTATCCGATATAATGAATCTGGTACCTATGCAACCTCACAATTTCGGATCGTCTGAGTTTGCCAACCAGAATGAATAATGCATGACTGGCGGTGAAATGGCGGTCTTCGTCATAGATCAACAATTACCCAAGCGGAATTTTTCTTAGTAGGTGTTAACGGTAACCCACTAACAAAATCCATAGTTATCCTCTCCCATTTCAAAGAGGAATCTTTATCGGTTGCAACAATCCGGATGGTAATTGATGTTACGCCTTCACTTGTTGACAAGTCAAACATTTTCCCACAAATTACGAAATCTCACGCTTCAACCACAGCCACCAATCTCTGTTCACGGAGATCTCGATACATCTTATTTCCTCCGGATGCATAGCATAAGAGCTACTATCGCCTCCCGTAGAATTAGTTGCCTCGAGATCCGAATCCTAAGCATACATACTCTTCCTCGAAAGCACAACACACCCTCGTGTTTATCCTAAAATCCTCAATTTCACCATTTTCAACTTGCGAAGTAAAGGTCCCAACTTCTCATCGATGTCATTTTTCCTTGATTTGTTCCAGCCACGGAGGCTTCATCGAAGTTACGCTAACAAGCGCCATCCTCGTCTGAGACTCAAATGGGCAAACAATGCTCTCAAATCGAATCTTGTCTTTACTTAGCGCGTCGGCTACCGTTAGCCTTTCGGGATGATATTCAATTGAGAAATCATAATCTTTTAATAATTCTACCCATCTTCTTTGTCTCAAATTTAACTCCTTTTGGGTAAGGAGGTATTTAAGACTCTTGTGATCCGTGTAGATTATAGATTTCTCACCATAGAGATAGTGCCTCCAAATCTTTAGAGCAAAGACAACAGCATAACTCCAAATCATGCGTAGGGTAGTTTACTTCGTGTGGTCTCAATTGACGAAGCATAGGCCACCACCTTTCCATTTTGCATCAACACACAACCCAAACCCGTGTGAGGCGTATCACAATAAGCAGTGAATTCTTTTCCGACCTCATTTGAATCAAAGCTGAGCTTAATCGGGATCTTCTTCAATTTCTCAAAACTCTCTTTGCTTTTGGTCCAAATATCGGAGCTCCCTTTCGCTATGAGTTTAGTTAGGGTGCGACAATCAACAAAACCCCTCTACAAAACGCGTATAGTATCCATAAACCCAAAAACTCAATTTCACTCTACCGATGTTGGTGGTTTCCAATCGAGAATAGCCTCAATTTTCGAGGATCCACCCTTATTCCTTGGTGATACTACATGACCAAGAAAGTCACTTCCTTTAGCCAAAATTCGCATTTACTAAATTTGGCATACAATTGTTTATCCGAAGTAGTTGTAATACTATCATAAATCTTTGGTCATGTTCCTCCTCATTTCTCGAATAAACCAATATGTCATCTATGAACACTACCACAAACCGGTCTAAATATGGTTGAAATACTAGGTTCATCATGTCCATAAATGCAATTGGTGCATTGGTTAGTCCAAGCGGCATCACTACAAACTCATAGTGTCCGTGAAGCGTGTCCGAAAATGCCGTCTTATAAATGTCCGCTTCTTTAACCTTGAGTTGGTGATAACCCGACCTCAAATCAATTTTAGAAAAGCTGAAGCTCCTTTAAATTGATCAAGCAGTCGTCAATTCTCGGTAGAGGATATCGATTCTTGATCGTCAATTTATTCAATTGTGCGTAGTCAATGCACATCGCGCGATCCATCCTTCTTCTTGACGAATAAGACTAGTGCTCCCCGGAGACATACTTGGTCGAATAAATCTCCGATCCAACAATTCTTGAATTTGAGCTTTAAGCTCGACCAACTCCTTGATTGCCATTCTATAAGGAGCAATGGACCTTTGGAGTGTCCCGAGCAAAGCTCAATGCCAAATTCTACTTCCCGATCCGGAGGTATACGGGAAGTTCTTGGAAATACATCGGGAAATTCCTTCACCATCCTCACATCATCCACGAGATAACTCTTTAGCATCCAAGGCACGAGATAAAGGCTAGGAATGCTCCATATCCTTTCGCACCAACTTCTCCGCCTTTAGTGCGATACCACATTTGCCAAATAGTTCCTTCTGTTCGCCAATCATTATGACTTCCTTATCATCCGAGGTTCTTCTTGACATTCATTTTCAGCACAATCCAATTGCGCTCGATGTTTAACCGACCAATCCATGCCGAAATGAGATCGAACTCGCCAAAAGGTAGTTCCATCAAGTTTGCTAAGAATACCTCCTCTTGGATTTTCAAGACACGTCTTTAAACATTTTATTAACAATTACCGTATCCTAAAGGACCAATTCATCATCTCACTATCGGTAATTTTAGATTCTAATTTCAAGTTTCGGATATGGCACTAGCTACATATGAATGGGTAGAGCCAATATCTATTAAAGGCAATAACGGTACATCAAAATGAAGAGCGTATCAGGTTATCACATCGGTGCATTCCGTCCTCATGACGTCTAGCGCATAGACCGATCAGTACGTCTTGCATCGTATTTCCTCTAGGACCATTGCCTCGACCGGTGCACCTTGACCACGTCCAGCCCCATTACCACCACGACACGGTCTACGACCTCCGGTGGCTGGCGATTACCTCTGGCCATGTGCATCATTATTACTAACTTCTTGAGTCGTATCCATCGTCGAGGATAATTTTTATCTTGATGATCCATTGAATTGCATTTGTAGCATCGCCGTTTTCCTCAACATTCTCCAAAATGTCTTTTCCCACACTCAATGCAATCTCGACTTGATTATTTGATCTGGGGTTCTACCTTGGTGATTCATCATTCCGAGGTTTTTTCTGAATCTCTTTGAAGAACGCATCATGTGTCTCTCTCTTGTTTCAAAATTTTCTCGGTTACGCGTTTTGAATTCTTAGCCTCTTGGCTATTTTGGCCTTCTCCACAAGAGTCAAAATTTCTAACTTCGTGGAGCAATCGGAACCCTCGACTCATCACTAAGTCCATCCTCGAAGCACACAACGTTCATGATCTTGCTACAATTGTCCGGGCATAACGGCTCGGGCGTAAAACTTCGGCTTCATATCTTGCCACGGTCTTACTTCCTTGGACAAGATTCAAAAATTCTTTCCTTGACGTCTACATAACTTCGTTCCAACGTATTTTCCTTAGAAAGGCGACTTTAAAGAATTCCCAATTAATCTGTGCGACTTGGTGCCTTCTCGAGCGATGAGCCACCAGCGATCGCCTCATCTCTTAACAAGGATACAGCTCCTCTCGGTTTTGCTCGACAATACATTCCATATCATCCATAATCCGTTCCGGCTTGAGCGATGTTGACCACATTCGGAGCTACACCGAGACTCTCTAAAACTTACGCATTATTTGACTTAAGTCGCTCTGAAATTGACCCACGAGTTATTGGCCCAATTCTAGTTCCAGTGACCCTTTCCAAGACTCGCGACATTGCTTGAGTCAATGCATTATCTTCTTCCATGTGATCGCGTGATCCGTCTCACTTCAATTGGCGAGTGCGTCTACTTAAACATATGATGTGGTGCTTGATTCGTAGCACCTCGGCCTCTACGACCACGTCTCTGGCGTCCAACGACCACGTCCTCTAGTGCTCATGATAGCTTGTTCATTTTATCGATTATAAGTTTTATGAATCGAAAAATTTGTTTCGGTGTTTATTAACGATATTTTATGAGATTTGAGATATAAAGTTGTTTTTTAGCAACATATCCTATAGTCTCAATCTCTACGGTTTTCACATCTAAAACTAGAAGTTGTAGAGTGTTCTATGATTATATCATAGTAATTATTAAGCAATAAATACTTACTTGACTTGTTGCGGATGCTTGTGGTGCCATACTGTTCTTTAAAATATAATTGAACAATTTCATACAGAAATTAATTGCGAACCCAAACCACAGCCGAGTTTTTGAAACTGCTCTGATACCACTAAATGTAACACCCCAAACCCGGTCTATGCATTGAGACTAGATTTGGTTTGTTACATGAATCGAGCTATTTTAAATCTTCAATAAGTTGAAAGCTACAATATTATTTACTGATTTAAAATTAGAAGAGTATTTGAATTTGATAAATATTAGAAAACATTAGATGAAAATCATTGTATTATCAAAAACCTTTAGGTAATTTATTAAGGAGTTAATAATAATAAAATATTTATAAAAGAATTTCACATACTTGAAAACCCAAATTTATTTTAATAAAAACATCATATAATCATAGCCCATATTTAAAATTCCAAAGTATAGTTTAAAACCAAACACACATAAAATCCATAAATTATTTATAGAGGCCCTTATTACAATAACCCAAAATAGTAAAAAAATACTTATTAAAAAGTTTAGAGTTTAAATAACCCATGTTTTGCAGTATGGCCTCCACGAAGTCATCCTCGGCCCAAGTCCACGTCAATTTCCATTACCTGAGATGGAAAAATTAAAGGGGGTGAGTTACTTAGAACTCAGTGTGCAACTCACTTACCACCATTATTGGGCGGATCATCAAGATATTATGTTGGGCTTGAGCCCAATTCTGAATTCAACAATATATCATAAAATAAAATAATTTAAAATGCATGTAAAATGAATTTCCCAAACCAAACCTAATATCCATCCGCTAACACCCCGTACCAACCATCACACTGTGAGGATCAAGTCAACCCACCCCGCCAACACACCAATCGTAGGCATTAAGCCTTTTTTATAATTGTGGCAAAGCCACCGAACTAGAGCAATAAGCCATAATCGTGGCGAAACCACGAACTAGAGGCAAATAGCCATTTATAACTTTTGTGGCGAGAACCACGAACTAGAGGCAAAAGCCATAATTTTGTGGCAAGGCCACCGAACTAGATTTTTAGGCAACTGGCCATTCTTCTCTTCATATACCCCACCCATGCAATTATGCGTATATAACAAAATATAGTCATATAACAATTTTTTATTTAATCCATAACATTGGTGGGTTTATCATTAAACATTTCATTTGGCCCAAAAAATAATTTAGCAATTTGCCCATTTAGCGATTTAGTGGGCTTTGGCCCATTTATCAAACTAGAGTATTTTGACCTTTTTATCAAACTAGAGTATTTTGGCCCAATTTATCGAACTAGAGTATTTTGGCCCAATTTATCGAACTAGAGTATTTTGGCTCAATTTATCGAACTAGAGTATTTTACTACCATTTTCATGAAACATACAATTTTAAGTAATAACAAGTAATTTCTCGAGGCGTTTTAAGTAATTTTCACGATTTTAGTCGTTTTCACGTATTTTCGTCAAAATATCGGTTATTACGTTTTTTTTTTACCGATCTAGTCGTTTTACGATTTTACTTCAATCTGAAATTGATATCCAACCCGAGAAAAGTGTAAAGTTACACACCTCGTCTGAGAGTACTAATCCTTCTAAGCTTCTGGCACCTAAAACATATTTTGATCCGTTAGAATACTATTTCATATAAATATTCTTAATCGATAATAGATCCAAAATCTTACCCTCTTGATTTTGAATCACTTGATCTTGACTTCTCCTCGTTTATTGATTCGTTAGTCACGAGAATCCACCAACGATAATGGCTCGGAAGTTCGTACCACTTGAATAATTGACTCCTTGGAAGATGGTCCGCAACCTATGGAAAATCTGAATGCCCGAAATCGCTCTTACGTTTAAATGGGGATTCTGGATCCGCCCTCTTAACGTGACTAACCACCCCTTTTCTTCCCTATTTTGTAAGTCTTCAAGATCCAAGGGATATTAGTTAAATCTAAAATAATATCAAAATAGTACTAGAGGCTTTAAAGGATGTGATTTCCTTACCACAATAAATCGATTCCAACGTTTCTCGATTCTCCGATCACTTGAGTTACGATCTTCCGTTATTGCACTATATAATAACGAATGAAGCGTTATTAGACGACGTTTATTTGATCCAAATGGTCCTTCATAATACCATCAATATTGGCCATAATACTATTAATTAATCTAAAATGAAAAAGAATCCCTTACCTATTTCCACGATTGAAAAGAAAGGGTTGAGAAAGGTGTTTGTGTTGGATGAAGATTTGGCTATGTATGATCAAAGAAAAGAAATAAAGATTGACTAAGGGCACTCTAGCATTCGGCCATGAGAGAGTTTGATGGAGAAACTTTGATTGAAAAGAATTAAAATATGAAAAAAGAAATGGTGATGATGTTGTTTGATTTCAAAGGGAGAGAAGAAAAAGATGGACTTTAGGAGCTAGTACATTCGGCCATGGTAAAAGAAAAGAAAGGATGGTTCTTTTGGTATAGTTGATTTGACACTCAAAGAAAAGACACAAAGCAATGGCTAAAGAAATAATAAAAAAAATGATCAAATGATCACAAAACTTGAGCTTTACCAAATGCACAATTCGGCCAAGATGAAAAGTTGAGAAGAGAAAACAAAAATTCTGCACAAGGTGCAAGGAATGACTAAAGAGAAAAATGAAATTCTTAGCCAAACTAACACAAAAATTCGGCTCCCTCCCTATACCAAGTTGTCGTCCAAAACATGGTCAATTGGCCATGATTTTGTTTCCAAAATTTTCCCTTGATATGTGCCTTATGTTCCCCCTATCTTTCCTTAAGTTTTTGATTCCATGCCATAAGCTATCTATTTCCTTAATCCTTTGATACACTAACCAAAAATAACATGGTCAACACTTACCATATATGCTCTTGGCCGACACTTGCTATACATGTGCAGAAAATTAAAAATAAAAATTCATCTAGATGCTAAACAAGGGATTCGAACCTCTCCCCTCATGCTATAACTCATGCGCCAACACCACCATGCCATGTACTCAACTTATGACACTCATTAACACTTAATTTAACTTAAGTCTTAATGACATTTGCTTCTCTTCAATAAATTCTCAATTAATAAATTTATTCCTTATCCAAATTATGCTATACTCCTCTTTAGGACTTCAATAAGCACTAAAATAAAAGTAAGAAATTTTCCTTTAAAATCTAAACACCAATTCATGCAATATATAAACACTCGGATTTTTAGGGTGTTACACATCACCAGACATAACCATCTGTGCGTTCATCACACGAAGAGAAAATAATGATTTTCGACTTAACGCATCTGCAACAACATTGGCTTTTCTCGGATGGTAGTCAATCACCAACTCATAGTCTTTCAACAATTCTAACCATCTGCGTTGTCTCAAGTTTAAATCTTTCTAAGTCATCAAATACTTTAGACTTTTATGATCCGAATAAACGTGACATTTCTCGCCGAATAAGTAATGACGCCAAATTTTCATTGCGAAAACAATGGCTGCTACTTCCAGATCGTGAGTCGGATAATTTCTTTCATGCGGCTTCAATTGTCTCGAAGAGTAGGCTATAACTTTTCCTTCCTACATCAAAACGCAACCCAACCCATTCAAAGAAGCATCACTAAAAACGACAAATTCTTTACCCGATTCAGGCTGAGTTAACACTTGAGCTTGATCAAAAGAGCTTTCGATTGTTGAAACTTTTCTCGACACTTTTCCGACCACTCAAACTTGACATCTTTACGTAGTAGCCTTGTTAAAGGTGTAGCTATCACTGAAAAACCTTTTACAAACCTTACATAGTATCCCAAGGCCTAGAAAGCTTGAATATCGAAACATTCTTTGGTGGTTTCCAATCGAGTATAAATTTGCTATTTTGTTTAGATCCACCGAATACGATCTTTGAAATAACATGACCCAAGAAGTCGATTCATTCATCCGAACTCACACTTACTAAACTTTGCATACAAGCTGTTGATCTCGCAAAGTTTGTAGCACTAATCTCAAATGCTCGGCATGCTCGGTTTCATCTTTGGAGTAGATTATTATATCATCAATAAATACTACTACAAACCGATCCAAAATTATCTGAAGACCCGATTCATTAGATCCATAAAATAGCGGTGCATTAGTGAGTCCAAAAGGCATAACTAGAAACTCAAAATGTCCGTACCTAAATGCGGAATGCGGTCTTTGGCACATCTGTATCTCGACTCGAATGGCGATAATAACCCGATCTCAAATCTATTTTGAAAATCTCAAGCCCTTTCAACCGATCAAACAAATCATCAATCAGAGTAACGGTACTTATTCTTTATAGTTACCTTATTGATTCTCGATAATCAATACACATTCGCATCGTTCCATCTTTCTTCTTCACAAAAAAAGCGTACACCCAAGGAGAGAAACTTCGGTGCGTACAAAGCCCTATCTGTTAACACTTGCAATGTGCTTTCCACTCTTTTAACTCGTGAGGTGCCATCCGATAGGAGCTATCGAGATCGAAGTCGTTCCTGATGCTAATTCAATGATGAACTCAATCTCTCGTACTGGTGGTAAACGGTAGTTCTTGAGAAACATATCTGGTATTCACATATAACTTGATCTGATTCAATATGCTTTTGGACACTTTATCATCCGATTACATAGGCTAAATAAACTTCGCACCCTTTTCTCACATACTTTTGGGCCAACATCGAGGATATTACTATAGGAAACCCACTTAAATCACTGGATTCAATTTTGATGATCTCACCGTTCTGACATCTCAAATCAATAAGCTTTCTTTTGCAATTCACCACTGCATCATGTGAAGTTAACCAGTCCATTCTCAAAATTATATCGAACTCATCGAAGGGCAACAACATTAAATGGTGGGAAGCAAGAATCCGAATCATCAACGAGCAACCTCTACACACTTTATTAACAAGTACACATCTACCCAAAGGGTTGGACACACGAATCACAAACTCGAGTGACTCAATGGCGAGTCTTCATCAATCGAGAGTTTCACACATATATGAATGAGTCGAACCGGGATCAATCAATGCAATCACAAGAGTATCATAAAGGGTGAAAGTCCCAGTAATGACATCGGGAGGAAGCATCCTCTCGGCTCATGTAGCATAAGCTCTAGCCTCGATCGTATTATGGTGTCCTTCGTCCCTCTCGATTGCCACCTACATTGCTGAATGTCTCGAGTGGTCTACCCGTCTTTGGCGCCTTCTTTCGGTCTAGTGTTACGAGTTGCATTTGGTGGCTAACATGGGCACTCTCGAATAAAATGATCCGACAATCCATATTTAAGCGGGACCGATCACAAACTCTGCAACTCCGGGATGCCATTTCCCACAATGTTTACACTCGGCCCGATTCTTTGGAACATTCTGAGCACTAGCTATCGAAGTGGTGAGGAACTCACTGGAGGTCGATCCGTCTAGAAAAGTCGAAGTGGCTTTATGTCGATTGGGGTCATCTCGAACTTCTTATACAGAATGGAAAATTTTACTCGATGATATTTTTTCGAGTGTCTCTAGCTTCTACTTGACTTTTCTTTTCTCCTTTTGAGCTCTTGACTTTACAAGCTCGCTCGACTAATGTCACAAACTCTTTAATTTCAAGAATGCCAACAAGTAACTTTATGTCTTCATTGGCCGTCTTCAAATCTTTTACACATAATGGCTTGGTGATATACACTCCGCGTAACGGCTCAATCGACAAACTTCCGCTCATATTAAAATCACGGTCATGCGTACCTGTTTTAATTCCAAAAATTCTTTACATTTACGATCGATGAATCTCGTGATATATTTCTTCACAGAACTCAATTTGGAAGAAGTCCCAAGTTACTTTCCTTCGAAACTACTGAGATACCGTGTGTTCCACGGTGATAAGCGGTGTCAAGTAGAGATATAGTACACTTTAGGCGTTCATCTGGGTACAAGATAACTCATCAAGTGCGAATAGTGTTATCAAGCCACATCTCGACTCATTCTGCGTCATCATTATCATTGGCCTTGAATTCCTCGGCCCCATATTTCTGATTTTATCAGCAGGAGGCTCGCTAGATCTCATCGGATCTATCATCGAAGTCTTTGAAGGTACGGAGTTGGATTATTCGGGGTGGAGGTTGTTGTACAATAGGATTAGTCTGAATAAATGGGTAAACCATTCGTTCATCATCGATAGAAGGCTTGTTTAGCCTCCCCTCATGGCTACCCCAAATCCGGTCGAGAGTCTAATGGCGACGATCTCGTGCGAGACGGTATAGCGCTCTCCACATCATCATTCGGCTCTATCGGGATCGAGATCCATTTACTATATAAAATACAATTGAAATTTCCAGAAGTCACCACACTATCATATATACAATTCAAAGGTATGTATAGCTAGACTCTTACTCACTACGGTAGTCCTAGAATCAACTAAACCGTAGCTCTGATACCAATTAAATGTAACACCCCTAACCCGTATCCATCGCCGAATTAGGGTTATGAGGTATTACCGAACTAAACTCAATTCCATGTAGACTTTCATTAGAATTCAGGCACAAACAGTGCAATCTTTTCTATTTCATATAACATTTCAATCCATTTAATTAAATAACGCACAACAAGATTTATTACAGGTACTTAATATATGGAAATGTTCGAACCATATAACTTAAACATTCATGGTATATATATACAATTAAAGCATAACCCAACTTATATCATTTCATACCTATATCGGACATAAAACAAGTTTTAATTAATGTAAACTATTTCCATTAGTTTTACTACAATACAAGTACCTATTAAAACAACCAGAACCATTTATCTTTATTATTACTATTTAAAAAAATCAAGCATGCATACAAACATAGCATTATTACCATATGACCGAATGTACTATAGATGTATATGTATATATATAAAAGCAGCGTACCTTACCTATAAGCAAAAGTTACATTTACGATTGCACACAATTAATCTTACAATATATATATACTCAATTCGAACATACATATACACACATACTTGAACTTCCTAATTTATCACATTGAAATAACCATACCATTTCGCACCCTTTGGTTTTGCACTTAACAATTATGAACATGTTCCAAACATATACACATCAACCTCATTTCGCATATAATAGGCCATACCAAATCAAAAGAAATGCAAAACATATCAATATGTCATGCTTATCCCAAATGCAACACATCTATATATAATAGGCATATTACTTATTTAGTATACTACATATTATAACTCATTAGACATCCATCATTATCTTCCTTATTAAAACACATTACCACACACCACAACATGTATATCATATGACCACTTTCCATTCATGATTAAACCATGACCGAACTTCACATCCAATAATATGACAATAAAATCATTATAACAAGAGCATAGGAATTAAACTTGACCAAAAGAAATAGCCATTTAAAGGCTATACATATATATACAAAACCAAATGTTCTTAGTCTAAACCTTAGTCTAACCTAAACATGCCTTGATTTAAAACTAATATTATGTACCAAAAGGGATGATAGTGTGGTGGACTTTCTTGATGATCCCCAGAGCGTAGTTGAATCAATGATCTATAAAGCGAAATACAAACACATACGAGTAAGCTCACTAGCTTAGTAAGTCTTAAGAAAAGATCATTCGCTAATCAAACACTTTAACATTTTTAATCAATAAATGTAGAATGTTGTATATGTATATTTTGATATGCAATTGATACAAAACCGAATACTAGTGATGTATTAACTCAATTACTTATACTTCACTACCATCAACTGCAACTCGTCAAAGCACAAAGTATATATATTACATGTCGAGTACCATTAAATTCACATAACAACATTCTTATCAAAATTTTTCAACTCAAATAACATTAATCACAACTTACCTTACTTACATTGAATTCAATGGGACTTAAGCTTACAGAGTTTTTAACTCAATAGTTTCACCATGTTACACCTTGATCAATTATGGTTTCTTCATTTTAAAGTATCACCGACATTAAGCACGCTAGGCACGAAGCTCGAATATATCACCCAAGACTAAGCACGCTAGGCACGAAGCCGAATATGTCACCTAGACAAGGCACCTGAGGCACAAAGCCCGAATATGTCACAAGGCACTAAGCTGCTGAGCACGAAGCCGAATATATCACCGACACTAAGCACGCTTGAAACACGAAGCTCGAATATGTCACCAAGCACTAAGCACACTTGAGCACAAAGCCCGAATTTATCAAATCAATTCATCAACTTACATTTCTTAACACATACATCACTATCAATTCATTTTCACAAAAACCAATTCACTTGTCAAACCCAATATACTAAATCATATTATCTTGCAAAACATAACCATCCCAATATAGAACATACACATTCGGCTAACACCTATATCTTACTCAATTTAATCAATTAATTTCATTTCACACTTTCATAATTATTTCTTTAATGAACTTTAACTTAAGAACTTACCTCATTGTCGACGAACAACTTAGGCCAGCTTATTCGAGAACTTTCGTCTTTCCAGATCCAATTTCGTTTTCTTTGCTCTTGATCTAAAACACATTAAATTCAGCTCATTCAAGTACATTTCAATTCAATTTAGTCCCAAAACACATGAACATGCAAATTACCATTTTACCCTAAGGTTTCACATTTTTAGTATTTAGTCCTAATTGTACAAAACACAAAATACACACAATTTGCCAAGAGTATACAAGGGCGAATATTCCTAGGGACTTTATAAGCCCTCTCATTTCATTTATTTTGCAATTAAGTCCCTCTAAAATTTTATTTTTATAAAATAGCTCTAAATCTGAAATTTCACCAAAATTTCTAATACAAAACTTGTAAATCTTTAACACATCTTTAATCTAAAACCATCAAATATCAAAACCATAAGAACACATCAATGGCGAACCTCATATACACATGATTCTCAAAATTCAAGCATAGGTCGAGACAATATCTGAAGCAACGATCTCAAAAGCGTAAAAATTATTAAAAGCGAGCTAGAATTCATACCTAATTGAGCTTGATGATGGCGAATGTTTCAAGCCTTTAAACCCTTTTTTTTTCTTAGCTAACTCACGGAAATGGAAGAAAACAACTCAAAATGGCTTTTAATTTCATGCATTTTAACATATAATACTATTTTAATGATTTACCATTTTAACCTTTATTTAATAATAAAAACAATGTATAATATAAGGTTAATATTGTCATAAACCACCCACTAACTTAAAATGGGCTATTTACTCTTTTAATACTCCACTTTAAAAGCCATCATCAAATAGGCACTTTTCACTATAGTTTGCTACTTTTACCTTTTACGCGATTAAGTCCTTTTTCTAAATTAAACACACAAACGATAAAATTTTTCTACGAGACTTTCACACACATTAATTCACATATAATAAACACAAAATATAATATTAAAATATTTCTCAGACTCGGATTCATGGTCCCGAAACCACCGTTCTGATTAAGGTCAAATTCGATGCATTACAAATTTTTGGGCGTTATGAGGTGCTAAACCTTCCTCATAATGTAATCTCCGAACTTCGTTTTCTTGTTTTGTGGACCAAAAATGTTTTAAAATAAAAAGTATTACAAGGTGATCCAATCACACCTAAGTAAAAAAGATTGGTGGCGACTTCCACTTTCGTTTTTAAAAAGGTCGATCCCATTTTTCAAAGCCCGATTTTAAAAATGGTTTCGATAATGAGTGTTATGGTAACAATATTGGATTATTTTTGGATATGTATAAATTTTATATTTGAAATGAATTAGCATGATTAAAGATTATCTGAGTTTACTAAGCATTCATTGCTTTGTTTTATTTACTTACTTCTGATTATCAAAAGCTCGAGCGGTTGGAAGCTTATCGTTTGTATCACATTATCCATTGGTTTTATTGGTAATTATTGATGACTTGATTACGTTATAATCACATGTATAGGTTATTTTGACTAAATGTTAGTCTATAGGTGTTTTGTTAAAATTTGTCATGTATTTAGCTCGTGTTTGGTATTGTGGTGTTTGCATGATTGCCTATAATGTTGATATGATTGAATGATTAAAGGTAAAATAGTAGTTGAATATGCAGAAGAAATGTCTAAAAACATATTGGTTGTGTGTAAACATATATGTACAATGATAATTGGTTTCAAGAAGATTATTTGGTAATAATTTGCACATCGTGTTTAGATAAATAGGTAAGTTTGGATACGATAAGCGTGATAATAATATTACATGATTCAAACATGATCCTAGCTTAATTTGAATACATTGAATGAGTTATTGATTTGCAATTTGGATGAGTTAGGTCATTAGGTTGATGGTTTTGACATGGTTTAGATGTATTTGGTTGTGATTGGATTGGTTGAACAATTGGTTTTGGAATTGCGTGATGTTTAAGCTTGCAGGGTTGGTAAACTTGATGTATAAGGCTCATTTTGAGTTCACACGACTTGGCACATGGGCATGTGACCGGACCATGAGAGACATACGGCTATCACATGGGCGTGTGGTTTGCCCGTGTGTCCCCTGCAACTTAAAAATATAAAATAGAATGCTTAAGTATTTCCACACGAGTGTGTGCGTGTGAGGCACACGGCCTAGCACATGGGCGTGTGACTTGGTCGTCTGTTATAAGTCAGAGAGTTACACGGGGTAGGACGTGGCTTAAAACACGGGCATGTCATAGGGTCACACGGGCGTGTATGCCCTGAACCAAGGAAAAATTTTGGAATTTCGCAAAAAATTTTCTGAGTTTTCGATTGAGTCTCGATTTGTTTCTAACACATATTTAAAGCCTCGAGAGCCTATAAAAGGGACAATATGATTAATTTACAATGTGTATGTTATATGATATGATTACTGTTCGTATTTGATCTAAAAAGTCTGGTAATGCTCCGTAACTCTGTTCTGGGGACAGATAAGGGTTAAGGGGTGTTATACGGATATTCTCTCAAGTTTTACATTTTATTCAATTTAGTCTTTAAAATCAAATTTGTCATAACTTTCAAATTTGAGTTTTGATTTTGAAAACGATTTCAATTTCATCCTTCTATAGCCATCTAATATTTAAAATTATAGAATTTTAACCTCAATTTTGAAATATTTACACTTTAGTTCCTATGTTCAAAACTAACAACTTTCATTTTACAAATTAGTCATTTTTCATATCTAAGCTCAAAATCTATCAATTTAGTACCAAAAACCTCAAGATTCAACAATGAAAACTTTTATAAACTTTAAAAATTTTCAAAATAGTCCCAAGCTAAATTTGAATCAAGCTCTTGGGATATAGAAAACATAAAACGATGGGAAATCGAGAAAATTGGCTTACTAATTGAAGGGAAAAGGTTGGGCATAAGCTAGATTTTCTTCTTCTCTTAGAATTAATTTTTTGAGGAAGAAAAGATGATGGTTAATTCATTTTTTTCTTTTAATTTTTAAGCCATAATAATGTTTTATCATTATTGACTAATTAATAATATTAGTTTAAACAAATTTAATCAATAAAAGGTCCACCAATAGTCTACTAATACTCACAATGGTTTAATTGTCATTTTAGTCCTTGATTTAATACTTTCAAGCCTTTTAACCAATAAATAACAATAGCGATAAAAAAATCACTTTTACGATTTAGTCCTTAAACCTTAAATAACTAACTATTCAATAAAATTCCTACACCAAAATTCAATATAACACTAAAATAGACTTTTAAATATTAAATAATAATATTTGCTGACTCGATCATTGAAAAATAGGGTTCCAAAACCACTATTTCTTGTACCACTAAAAATAGGTTGTTACATTTATGTTTTCCCTTACTTCGACCATATAATCGGTACAAGCTCCAGTACAGGTCCACACCTTGTATATTTTTGGGATATACCCCTAACCATAAAAGCTATAAGTGCATAGATCAGACTGGTCATGTGTAAATCTCTCGGCATGTGGGATTTGATGAAGGTGTTTTCCCCTTTGCCAAAGCTTCAATTTCAGGTTTCACTATAGTACCAAATAGTTCTAGCTCATTTATCACACTCCCAGTTGTTATGATTCCCCCATTTTAATACTCATCACTGTACACTGTGTGGTCTGCTTGCTTCGCTCTCTCACATTGTCAGCTTGGTGTTCTCCTATTTGTACTCATTGTGAAGCGCTAGTTTCACTAGAAACAAATTTCGGTGTTTCAAGTGGACATGTTATGACTCCTTCATCATCTTTCTATAAAGGTGTAGATCATCATTTTCTTGCTTTTGGTAACATTCATCCTATGGTGACCTGGAGCAAAGTTGGCATCTACAAGCTAAAAGTTTACACTTCCACAATTAGGTCAGTTGAACTAACTGACATCCATGAAGCTATGGGTGTTCCCTCATGGAAAGATGTTGTCAATAATGAACTACATGCTTTAGTAAAAAAAATACTTGGGGAAATCCAGATGGCAGTGTGGCTTGTAATAAAGTGCACCTTACACTCAAGGTTTCTCTCAAGTTTCTGGAATGGATTATAAAGAGACATTCAGTCCTGTTGTCAAAGCTAACACAATTAGAGCAGTTCTTGCTTTGATAATGTTAAAAAAATAGAAATCGCACCAGGTTGATGTTAACATGAAGCAACCACCTGGTTCGAGTTCCTAGATGAAAATGGGACTCATTTAGCTTGTAAACTGAACAAATCTCTATATGGTCTCAAACAAGCACTAAGAACTTGGTTTGAGAAATTATGTGAATTCTTAGTTCAGCATTTGAGTTTCAAACTTCACGAGCTGATCCATCATTGTTCTTCAAACAGACTTCATATGGTTGTGTATTTCTCTTTTTTTTCATGTTGACGATATAATTGTAACTGGTGACTCATGCTCTAAACTAGATGAAATGATCTATTGCCTTGAACAGAAATTCTCTTTAAAAGACTAAGGAGAGTTGAGCTACTTTCTTGGCCTTGAAATCACCTGAAATGGTTAGTGTGTACATATATCGCAATAGAATTATGTTGGAACGTGCTAACATGGCCAATTCCAAACCTATAAACACTTTTATGGTGAGTTCTCCCACCCTAACATCTCTGGTTGGCTCACCTATTAGTGATGATACCAAATATAGGCAAGTTGTTGGTGGCTTGAAGTACTTGTGCTTAACCAGACCTAACATAGCATTTGTTGTCAACAAGGTCAGTTAGTACATGCATATGCCTCATGATGTTCATTGGATTGCTGTCAAACAGATCCTAAGATATGTTCGAGCTACAATTAATCATTGACTACTATTTCAACCTTCAAATGTGTCCTTAACAGGTTTTTTTCTAATGTTGATTGGGCCAGCTTCCTTGAAGATCTCAAGTCAACCTCAGGATTTTGTGTGTATCTCAATAACAATCTCATTGGGTGGTCTTCTAAGAAGTAGAGTGTTGTGTCTTAGTCCACCTCAGAAGTCAAGTATATAAGTTTGGTAAATGCAACATCTGAACTAATGTGGTTTTGCTTCTTACTTGATGAAATATGAGTGAAGCTTAATAGCACACCAGTGATTTGGTGCGATAATTCCAGCATAGTTTCCTTGGTAGCAAATCCTATGTTGCATGCTTGTGTCAAGCATGTTGAACTTGACATGCATTTCGGTCGAGACAAGATGATCAATGGACAACTTTAGGTGAACCTGAAAGTGACCAAGTAGCTTATGTGTTTACTAAGCCGTTAACCATAAGAGCATTTCTTAATGTCGTGACAAGTTAAATGTTGTTGTTTTTGATATTTTTGAACGAGAGTCTGAAGGGAGAATATTAGAGGAAGTAACTAGGTAACTGTTGTAACTTAGGCTCAACTAAATCTAGCTATGAGTAGTTACCATTTCTATTATCCATTTCCGTTATCACTTTTGTTAAGCCTATAGTGGATAAATACACAAGGCCCCTATATTCTAAGAGTATGATTAATGAATTACTCTTCTTCTACATTTCTAGTATGGAATCATTCCACCTCCCAACTGTGACAACAATTCATTAATCACGGAAATAATAGCATTGGGAAACTAATTAGCATCTTTACTCTTAATGTATTGCACAACAGCTAGACAATCAAGTTCCAAAATTATTTGATGCCCACCAAACTTCCAAGCCTGACCTAGGCCTTCTAACATGCCCTAAAGTTCAGCCTCATACGTACTATCAAATGTTGTATTACACCACCATACGTGGCCGACTCCATTATTGCTTTAAAATCACTGTCAATTTTGCATTTATAAGTTGGAAGAGAAAACCATTAGATTGAGCGCCACATCCTGGCTTCACCGCTCTCGCAAATATTTAGAGGCAAGTGCAAAGCATATATATGTTACGATTGCTCTACTTAAAACAATTTTCAGATAATGATTCTTGAAAATGGATTGATTTTTTTGAAAAGCTTATATTTTTTTGTGTTTGGATGATTCTATGTAAAATATTTTCTATTGTTCGGTAATTTTTCTATAATCATTTTCTAAAATTGTTCTTAATGAAACAAACACAATATTAATATATTTATTACAAAATATTATAGTGGCATTTCTTTTTACAATAAAATTTATTTTATAATAATTAATGTCTTATATAAACTCAAAATGAACAATGCCTAATTAAAATTTAATTTAAATGCATAATATATATAAGAGTAGATAAGGACACGATAGATAGCAATGTTCAAATTTAGATTAAAATTGAATTAACTGATCGTACCAATCTCATTTTATTAATCGATTGGTTGTCGGTTAATGATTTTTTAGAAGTTCGGTTGTCGATTAATTCGGTTCAAAATTGGGTAATTAACCAAATTAATCGGACTTCATAATTAATAATACAAATTATATGTAGTTTTAATTTGGTCAAATGAACAATATCAATTTTTTTTGGATATGTTTTATACTTGTTTTAACCAAAAAAATATATAAATTTAGGTTAATTTGGTTAACCAAACGAATTAATCAAAATATTTTGGTTCGGTTAATATTTTTTGAAAAAATTTTTAGTTCGGTTAACAGTTAAAAAATTAAAAAATTTGGTTAATACTAGTTCAGTCCGGTTAACCGTTTAAACACCCCCAATGATAGAGTTGAAATGGATAAATGAAGCTAGGCATGTTAAACAAATACTCATATCTATATAATTAATATATTCATATTTTGTACTATAAAACATTTTTATTAAATATTTATAAATTTTAACATATATTTATTATTAAAATATTAATATAAATATTTTCAATAATATATTAATAATATTTTAAAATTTTAAAATTTTATTGTTAAATTTTATTATTAAAATAAAATTTTAATATTAAATAATATATTAAAATATTAAATTATATTAATCATATTAATAATATATTAAAGTATTAAATATAAATAATTAAACACATATGTTTAATAATATTGAACATTATAATATTTGATATTATAACTTTAAAAAATTAAAATTTATTATTAATATAATAATATTAAATTTAATTTAATTTACTTTTATACAAAATATAATTATTCATAAAGATATCTTTTTTTCAAAAGAGTAAGGGCCCTTTAGATGGATGGTGCATTTATCTACGGTTAGTATAAAAACAGTGGTAATAGTGATATTAGATACTATAGCGATAATGTAACGCGAGACAAAAAGAAAGTTAAACGCACTATACTGAAAGTAAACGCCTATTCAAAGAGACCCTAAATTATTTTGTAAGTTATTTTCCCTTGATCTAGTAAATTATTTTATATTGACCACATGAAACAACCAGAGAAAACAATTGGAAGTAACTCTCAGGTTCAACATAGTCTGCATCAAATATCAAAGTATTCCTTCTCCTCTAGAGACTCCAACAACTGACACCCAAAACACTTTCCCAATTAGAGGACTCAATAGCGAAATAATCTAGTCTTGACTGCAAGTTTAAACCTGTAACATCCTGAACTATTTGGCCTATGTGTTTGGTGTGGGGATATGTTTGATATGTTAAATTAAGTGTTAGGGTTCAAATTGGGCTTAGGTTTGGGTCGAGGCTGTAGTTAAAATTTCTTGTTTGAACACTTTAGTGGAAAGCTTGTTAAGTTAAGGCATAACAAATATTAGCTGTGTTTTTAAAACACAAATGGGCTTATGGCCCAGTGGCAAAATGGCGTCACAATAAGGGAAGGAAGTTGGAGTCATTTGAAGGTCCAAGGTTCGAGTCGCCTGGTACTTTTTATTTTTATTATTTTTGGCATTTACAAGAGTAGTAGTGGAGTTCGGCAATGATGCTTAGATTTAGGAATTTGGTAATGTGATAATAGGGTAGATAATGTACTGATAAAGGAATGAAGAGGTTGTGTCATCCATGACACTGTAGATGAGTAGTCAGATGAGGATAAGGAGAAAATCAAGGAGTTATCTAGAAGGCTAGGTGGTGGCCGAAATTTTGACTCTAAGTGGAGTAAAGGAATCGGTTTCTTTATAGCTTAGGGGTGTCGAATTCTCCCCTATTCCTTGTTTAATTTTTAACTGTCAGGAAGGGCACTTTCGAGTTTTGACAAGGGGGTGCCGAAATTGCCAAAAATAAGGGTGGTAGCTCATCAATTTCGGCATTTGAAGCCTACTCTTTTCTTCTTACCCTGTGCCGAAATTCTCAAGTCTTTCTCTTCAATTTCTCTTCTTTGATTTCTTCAAAAGCTGAGACCTCCCAATCTTCTCCACATCTTTTCTTTCAAAAGCCGAAACCCTGAACTCTCTAGCCTAATAATCCCTATTCTTTTTGTCAATTTCTTCAATTAAAAGCTGAAACTACTTAGAATTCTTCTTATTGATCTTCGCAAAAGCCGAAATCCCCAGGGAGTAGCCGAATTCTCTCTAGTAGGGTAAGTGTCGACTCTTGTTGTCCTTAAGATCTCTCTTTCGATTTTTGGAAGACAAAGCCGAAAAGCTAATGGTTTAATGGTTTCATGTATTTTATGTGTTTGGCGACATTCAAGAAGTGAAGTAGATCAAGTAGATCTAAAAGCCGAAAATTGTTAGTCTCTAATTTTGGGATTTCAAGGTAAGGATTTCGATTCTCCTTAAGACTTATCAATCGGTTTCTTTTTATTATTCGTGCCTTAACCAATCGTTTCGTTAAGCCATCATTATAGTACCTTCCGACCAAGATCATTCATGGACTCGAATGTCAGCAAATCAAAGGAAGGGGTTGGATCTGTAGTTTCAGCCCCAAAGTTTAAGCATACGGTTATGTCATTGTTCGCGATTGGCCCAAGGTTGTGGACCACCGAACAGAATCTTAGGCTATTAACAACCGGCGGATTAGATAGTGTCGACTTTGACAATATCATCTTGTCGATGTCAGTGTGTAGATCTTTATCACTTAAGTCTCTTGTATAATATCTATTATAAATTTGAAAAGTCAAAAAGGTCGTGTGACGATCGAATAACCCATAGGGGTTAGGCTAGGAATGTCAGGTACGTAAACATAGTATTATCTCTATGTGTATCGATGTACGTGTTATCCTGTTATCCAATAAATGGTTTAGTGCTTCTGATATGACATGTGTGTATGTATGGGATATAGGTTTGATTTGATGACGGGGAAGAGCATGTATTTAGGTCACAATAGTGATCGTTGGCTATGCTACGTTATCCCGATATCGACTCTGAATATTATAATCGACGACATGACCTGCAAATTGGCGTGTAGAGGTTGGTGGGTCGATTGTAGAAATCCCAGGTGTGACAAATTGGTAAGGGTTGGCGTGTAGAGGATGGACTCTTAGGTTTTGGGATGGGCCATATTGCATGAATTATTCTGCCTTTGTGTATGGGCCAAGGCTCATAATGTGTTTGTGGGCCCAAGGCTTTTATGTGATTTCGAGATTTGTACACCTAGTCTTTGTGACTCACCCTTTTGTTTTTCCCACTTTTCAGATGAGCAGTAGTTCGTGGACATGGGAGCCGAGGCGGACTCGAGGGGCCATCAAGTTTTTTATCTTCCTAAACTATTTTCAATTATCTTTTAAGTTTTAATTTTGGGATATTTTTTTTGTAATAAGGCCTCCATCACTTAGGGTTTTATATTATTTCGTTTTGCTAGGTTTTAATAAACTTATGTTTTTTTTCTTCCAAAGTATTAATTATAAACTAAAATGACAAATGGGCTTTTCAAACACGACCTACGCAAATGTTTAAAGTTATTTTCAAAATTTCACATTTAATTGATTATTAATAAAATAAACTAAGTTTTTTCAAACCCTTCAGAGTAAAGTTTTCAAGGTTCAACTTAGTAGCATACCGTGATCCCAGCCATGGCGCATGGGTCGGGTTTAAGGTGTTACATTTTGGTATCGAGCCAGTTCAAAACTCGAGTGTGAAATGGGCCTAGTAATGTTTTAAAAATTTGTTGGGAATATTGATAAAAGTGTTTTGGATGAAGATATGGCCTTTGAGTCTATCGGCACCCGATCCACCCAGGTAAGTACTCTAACCCTTGATGTGATATACATGTTGGCTTAATGGGCTTGATGGACGTAGGCTAGTATATTAGATATTGATGGACTTTAGGCTTAGTTTAAAACACTCTCTAAATTCATAAGATTTAATCCAACCAAACAAACCTGTGAACAAGTCACGAGATTAGGGTGTGGCAACTGGTGTACGCATGTCGAGGATTGGATTCAGGGAGAGCTTGGTATTTAAGCAGTCCTAGTGACTCACCTCCTCTTTTCTGGAATCCTACCTGGTGCGTAGTGACTGTTCACCTTAGCTACAAGGACTTGTTGACAGGCCAAAAATTTATAACTAAAACCCGAAAGGGACCAGCCACCCTATTTCCTAAAATTACTAAAATACCCCTGGATTGTAAAATTACCAAAATACCTCTAGATTGTAAAATTACCAAAATACCCCTGGATTGTAAAATTACCAAAATACCCCTATTTTGTAAAATCACCAAGATACCTTATTTTAAAAAATTATGAAAATACCCCTTGTTAGTGAAATAACGGGAACACCCTTATGTGATGAGTTCATGGATGCTACTTGTATGTATGAATGTTGAATGTGCATGGTCTTTGGAATTAGGAAGATCAAACACATAGATATAGTCGCTAATTGAAAGAACTACTATTAAAACTACTTTTCATAAGACCGCTCGTGATTAAGCAGTGGAAGTAGTTAATAATTCATAAAATTTTCAATCGATAAGCATGAATCGGAAGAATGAATACAAGGGTCACGAGACGTCCGTCATGGTCGTGGTAGGGGTAGGATGATCGTGTCAAAACCAGTAGGGTGCAGCCGCGGTCGAAATGATATCTGGATCGCCAAATTGTGGAGGGAGAATTTCAAGACGGATGGCGGAGATGATCTTGATATCTCAAGCAATGTTAAGGGTATTAGAAAGGGTTACTAGGGCAGGCATGGGCCAAGGAGCTCGAAAATCTGTGTCGGAACGACTGAGAGCCAATGGGGCAGAGATATTTAGAGGAATTTCTAGAATAGCCCAGTCTGGTGAGTCTTGGTTAAAGGCGGTGGAACGTATAATGGATGATCTGGATCTCACGGAGGAGGAAAAGCTAAAAGGAGTCGATCTCTCTGCGGACGAAGCATACCGATGGTGGTGACGATTAAGAATGGCGCGATGGTGGCCGTATCACACAGGATTTCTTCAAAATGGCGTTCCAAAGTAATTACATCGGGACAAGCTATGTGGATGCGTAGCGCAGAGCATTTCTAAATTTGGTTCAGGGTAGTAGGTCGTTGGTCACAGTGTGGCGAAATTCTTGCGCCTTAGCTATTATGCTCGAGGGATGGTGGCCATAGACCATGAACATTGTGTTCGGTTTGAAGACAATCTGAGAGATGATCTACGTATTTTGATAGCGCCACAGCGGGAGAGGGAGTTCGCTGTCCTGGAGGAAAAGGCTAAGATAGTTGAGGAGGTAAAGCGGACAGAGAAGCTAAACTGAGATAGAAGTGGGAATAAGAGGAATTTTGGACTATCAGGGTCAGTTGGACGTACTCAGAAGAAGCCTAGGTCGGATGGATGAGGTCAGGTTGAGAGACTTGCTGCTGTTAGCCAGACGCCAAAGTGTGCTCGGTACGATAAACCCCATTGGGGTGAGTGTTGGTCGAGTAGCGGGAAGTGTGGATCTACGGACCATCAAATTAGAAACTTTCCGCAGCAATGGGATAGTGAAAGGCCCGCAGGCCAGGGGAATGTTCAGTCGAGTAGAGGAGGTCAGCAGCCACAAAGAGGTCGTTGTCCGGCTAGGGGTGGTAATGGTCGGGGTCGTGGAGCACCAGGGAGAGGTGCCGCAAACACTGAGGCGAGACAGCCAGGGTTAGTCTATGCTGCCAGACGTCAAGAGGAGGCTGACGCACCGGATATTATAACCGATACGTTTTTAATTTTTGGCTTACCTTACACTATCTTGATTGACATTGGGTAAACACATTTGTATGTAGCTAGTAGTGTATCCGGAACTTTAAGGTTAGAATCGAGATTACCCTAGGCGATGGTCGTAATTAGCTTTATTAGGACAATCAGAGTAGTGGATAAATTTTATCGAGATGTACCTTTAAGTTAGAATAACTTTTCTAGCGGACCTGATGGAGTTACCGTTCGGGGAATTCGATTTAATTTTAGGCATGGATTGGCTGGTGAGGTATCAAGCGAACTTAGATTGTGCAGCCAAGTGTGTGGTGTTAAAAGCCCCTGAGGGACAAGAAGTGTTGGTGATAGGAAAAAGGGCTGTTTGTTGAATGTGATGGCGCCCCAAGAGCGAGAGAGGATGGTAAGAAAAGATGTGAGGCGGTTTTAATGTTTGTTTGGGCTCTGAAGCTAAGGACATAGCTGTTGGGGACGTGAGATGTGAAGGAATTTCTGATGTCTTCCCAAAGAGCTTCGAGGATTACCTTGGATCGTGAAGTAGAGTTTGGAATTGATCTTCTTAGGGAACGAGTGCCGATATCTATTGCTCCATCTGAGGATGGCACCAAGGAGTTGGTGGAATTGAAGCACGATTCAAGAGTTATTGGATGAGGGTTTATATGACCAAGTGTGTCGCAGTGGGGAGCGCTGGTGTTATTTGTTAAGAAGAAGGATGGATCAATGTGTATGTGCATTGACTATCGTCAGCTGAACAAGTTGACGATTAAGAACAAGTACCCGTTGCCTAGGATCGATGACCTGTTCGATCAGTTGAAAGGGGCTTCGATCTTTTCAAAGATAAATCTGAGGTCAAGATACCATCAGCTTAGGGTCAAGGAAGCAGATATTCATAAGACGGCTTTTAGGACCCGCTATGGCCACTACGTATTCATGGTGATGCCATTTGGTTTGATCAACGCACCAGCAGCATTCATGGACATGATGAACCGAGTGTTCCAACCCTGCCTGGATCTGTGTGTCATGGTGTTTATTGATGATATCTTGGTCTACTCAAAGTCGGAGGAGGAACATGATGTTTATCTGCGGATGGTTTTGAAGATTCTGAGAGAAGCAATTGTATGCCAAATTCAGTAAGTGCGAATTTTGGCTAAGGGAAGTTATTTTTCTAGGCCACGTTGTGTCGGCAGAGAGGATTAGGGTTGACCCTCAGAAAATTGAAGCGGTGTTGGATTGGAAACCGCCTAAGTCGGTGGCAAAAATTCAGAGTTTTCTTGGTCTGGCCGGATATTATCGAAGGTTTGTTGAGGGATTTTCTTTGATTGCGGCACCGTTAACTAAGTTACTACAGAAATGAGTTCTGTTTGCTTGGTCTGATAAGCAGCAAGAGAGTTTCGAGAAGTTAAAAAGGATTTTGGTGGAGGCTCCGGCGTTGACTCAGTCGGAGGTTGGAAAGGAGTTCGTGATTTACTGTGATGCGTCACACACGAGACTATAATGCGTACTGATGCAAGATGGAAAGGTTGTTGCTACTACGCTTCTCGGCAGTTAAGACCACACGAATCAAATTATCCCACCCACGATTTGGAATTGGCGGCAGTGGTTTTTCTTTGAAGATATGGAGACATTACCTGTACGGGGAGAAATTTGTCATTTATACCGATCATAAGAGTTTAAAGTACCTGTTAACACAGAATGACTTGAATCTAAGGCAAATGAGGTGGATCGAGTTGTTAAAGGATTATGACTGCTCGATCGAGTACCACCCGGGAAAGGCTAACGTGGTGGCAGATGCTCTAAGTCGAAAGGTGATCACTGACTTGAGAGCAATGTTTGCTCACCTTAGTCTATATGAAGATGGGAGTTTATTAGTGAACTCCAAGTAAAACACTCTTGGGTTAGTCGGTAAAGGAAAAGCAGAGATCCAGATGAGTTGCTTAAGGAGAAGTGGCGACTTATCTCGAATGATGGGCCAAAGAAATTCAAGATGAACGAGGAAGGATTGTTATGTTTTGAGGAGGATTTGCGTCTTGAAAGATCCAGAGTTGAGGTAGAGGATTTTGTAGGAAGCGCATGAAGGTACATACGTTATGCATCCTGAAGGCAGTAAGATGTATCGGGATTTGCGAGGTCAGTTCTAGTGGCCAGGTTTGAAGCAAGAGGTAACTAAATTGGTAAGTAAGTGTTTGAGCTGTCAGCGGGTAAAGGTGGAGCATCAGTTGCCATCAGGGTTATTACAGCCGATAAAGATTCCACAATGAAAATGGGAAAGGATCACAATGGACTTTGTTAGTGGGCTACCCCTCACGCCTACTAAGAAAGATTCAGTTTGGGTGATCGTTGATCGGTTGGCGAAGTCTGCTCATTTTGTACCGGTTCGGGTCGATTATTCTTTACAAAAGTTGGCTAAGCTATATATAGTGGAGATTGTGAGGTTACATGGAGTACCTATGTCGATTATTTGGCATCGAGATCCTAGGTTTACGTCAAGGTTTTGGGCGTTACATCAAGCGTTGGATGCAAGTTGGATTTTAGTCTGACATTTCATCCTCGCATCGATGGGCGGTCTGAAATGGTGATCCTAATCTTGGAGGACATGTTAAGAGGTTGTGCCATTAATTTCAAGGGTAGTTGGGAAGAGTTCTTACCATTAACAGAGTTTGCCTACAACAACAACTACCAGTCCAGTATTCAGATGGCACCCTATGAAACATTGTACGGGCGGAAGTGTCATACTCCTACCTGTTGGACGGAATTAGGGGAACGTCGAATTTTGGGACCGGAGTTGGTGACCGAGACAGAAGAGAAGATTGAGTTAATTCAGGCTCGACTAAATGAAGCATCGGACAGGCAGAAGTCCTATGCTGATTTGAAACGTAGGGACATAGCATTTGCGGTGGGTGACAAGGTTTTCTTGAGGTATCACCTTGGAAGAAAGTACTAAAGTTTGGACGGAAGGGTAAGTTATGTCCCAGATTTATTGGACCGTACCGAGTGTTAAAACTAGTGGGACCAGTAGCATATCAGCAGGAGTTATGAGAAAAAATGTCGCTAAAGGTCATGACTTTTAGCGGCGCTTCTCCCATAAACGCTGCTAAAGGTCATGACTTTTAGCGGCCTTTTTCTCATAAACGCCGCTAAAGGTCATGACTTTTCGGGGCGCTTTTCCAAAAAACGCCGCTAAAGGTCATGACTTTTAGCGACGCTTTTTCTAAAAACGCCGCTAAAGGTCATAGCTTTTAGCGACGCTTTTCCAAAAAACGTCGCTAAATAGCATGACTTTTAGCGCTGCTTTCTAAAAAAAATGCCACTAAAGAGCATGAAAAATAAAAAAAATTAAAATATTATAAAAACGCCACATACTATTAGATGTTCATTTCCAATATACATTTTAATCTGATTGAATAAAGTAAAGCCTATTTTAGGCACTAACTGATTGCAAATAACACAAACTGATTGAATAAAATAAAGCCTAATTTACATTTTAATCTAATTAACTTTTTTAAACATGGGATTGCAAATAACACAGTGAAAAACTCTGGTGGAAATCCCATGGCCCTATTGAATAAAACCTCAATTGTCACTGGTCCAACATCTAAAATATATCTTATACATATATCTAGTTTCTCAAAGTGAGCGAGAAAACTTCCTCCGCCAAATTCTTTATCACCGTTGCCCTTGGGTCATAGTTTTTGTATACACGGTGGCCAAAACCGACATTTTCGCTTCCTAAAGAAATGAATATATATGCAAAAATAAATAAAACAATCACAAGAAAATATAGCACCGCATGTTGAACCTTTAGCTTGAACTAACAAAGAAAATTATATATACAATATTCACTGTTTTTGACACCTTCAATGAACTCGAACGTTCTCTCTTTGCTCCAATCTCGCCAAACATCTTGAGCACGACCTATAACAAGCAAGAGAAAGAAAACCAAAAATAAGCTTAGGCAACACTGCACATCACAAACGACTTATGACAAAAAGAAGCTTGATATGCTCAAGTGGATAATATACGAGTTACTTTACAAAACTAGGTTAAAATTATGTAAAGTAAAGATCGCAAAATAAAATTTAAGAAAATCAATATAATGAGAATCTAGTTAAAGACAAAATTTCGATTTTGATTCATGGGTTATAGTTACTAACGACGCCTAGCAAACCAATATTAACACCATTGATTATTTCATTATTTGCAATTGTGAAAATTTATCATAAAATTTATCGTAAATTGGTTCTAGTTACTAACGAACGCCTAGCAACCAATCTCTTCTTACCTTCTCAATAACCAATATTAACACCATTGATTATTTCATATCGATAAATAACCCAATAACGAATGTCTAGGATTTAATTTATCAATAGGTTTAAAATTGAAAGAATTGAATTCTAGCCAACAAACACCCAAACAAAGTTTATTTAGGCTAGATCACATATCTACATAACATGAATTAAATGTGTAGCTTGTACTCAATCATGCTATTCAACATCACATTAGCATAAATAACATCAAATTGCACTGCTTAATATACTCAATACATTAGCATAAATAACATCACATTGAACAATGAATTTAACACATTCGAATAGATCAATTTTAAGCTCACTAACGGTTAATTTAGCATGTGAACAACATATACATGTTTTGCATTTACAGCATGGTTTAATCAACTTCAAGCAGGTAATTAAATGTTGCAAATTTTCAACATTCAAAATCATATATGGGCAACAATAATATGACATTTTCGAGAACCTTAAAGACACATTTGGAAAATTTGAAGAACCATTTGAACAACCACATTCGAACATCTTAAAGACAACTAAATTGTCTTGTTTTGGACAACCTTACAGATCAGCAAGGCATGTATTAAACCACGCCTAACATGTTTATTTCATCATGCTTTGAACAACAATAAACAACCATTAGGCATTATATTAAATCAACTCTTTAACACATTCGAACAACTTAAAATACATCATTCGAATATCATAAATCAAAACTTTTAGACACCATAAATTGCAGCATTTAACACCTGAATTTTTAGCTTACTAACATCATAAATTCATATCCATTTGGACTAGTTAACATTTAACAATTTAATTTCACATTGTTCAGACCATTTTAATTTCTTGTTCACTTGGATCATATTCTTTAATTATTATTTGGACAACAATAAACAACCATCGATCAGACCACCTAAATTGGTAAGAAATTAGACAGCATGCATGCAAACTGCATGCTTCAGCAGCTCCCTCGACAGCCAAAAATTTCTCTAAAATGTCACTTAATTCCATCACTCATACCAGCATAAAGATGCAACAAAACAACCAAGTAAGAAAACGTAAAAAACTCAGTATCATTTATTTAATTAAATAAATAACATATGCAATTGTTGCATTTTTAGCAAGTTTAAAACATCTTTAAACAGAGAAATTAAATGCTGAAAGTCCAGCATTTGGATAGAGGCCAAAGTTGGCATTTAATCTCTCATAATTCCCTATTATTTCAATCAGTAGCAATCCATCTCCTCGACAAATTTAAGTATATTCAGTTCAGCAATTTCATACTTAAAATTGAGCATTATATTCAGTTCAGCAATTTCATACTTAAAATTGAGCATTCTTAACAACTGTCATCAACAATTAACTCAACATTTAATCTCTTCAGTTTTTCTTTTATCCTGAATAGCACATAGATTAATTTTAAACGAAAGGAAAGGTATAAGAATTTAGGAGAATACCAAGCTCCAAACGAGCTGTTGATCAAGTCTGTCAGGCTAAATTCATTTCTCCAAAAAAAAAATATTTAGTTATCCAAATACCAGCTTCAGACATGATAATTTGCAGCATTTAAATGCCTAAAGTTTCAGCAATCATGTAACATCCTGAATTTGTGGGCTATGTGTTTAGTGATGGATATGTTTAAAGTGTTACTTAAACTGTTAGGGGTCCAAATTGGGCTCAGGCTTAGGCAGAGGCCTTGGTTAAATTACTTGTTTAGGCACTATAGGTAGCATCTGTGGTTCGAACACCAAAGTGGGCTGGTGGCTCAATTTTAAGTGACGCTACAAGGGAGCTGGAGGGTGGCGTAACTAGCAGTTAAAAGAGGCCCAAGTTTGGCCGCAAGGAGCCCATGTTTTTGGGCCAAATTCGGCATTTGGAAGAGTAAAGAGGAGTGGACGGCATAGGGGCTTAATTTTAAGAGGGATTTAATTATAATATTATGTTGATAATAAGAAAGAGGTAATATTATCTAGTAGTCTTGTGAATGAGTAAGAGATTTGGATAAAGGAGAACAACGAGGAGCTATCTCATCGAGAGCAAGTGATGGCGAAATTCCATCACCTAGAGGAGTAAAGAATTGGGGCACTTTCGGTTTTTGTTAGGTAGGTGCGAAATTTCAATAAGTAGGGGATAGCTCACCAACTCCAGCATTTGAAACCTACTATTTTCTTCTTAACCTTTGCCAAAATTCTCAGTTTTTCCTCTTCAATTTCTTTCCTTTTTATTTCTTCAAAAGCCGAATAATCCCTACTCTTTGCCGATTTCTTCAACTAAAAGCCGAAACTATTTAGATTCCTTCTTATCATCTTCTCTTCTTGATTTTCTCAAAAGCTGGAATCCCCAAGGAGTAGCCGAATTTCCTCCAATAAGGTAAGTGTTGATTCTTGATTGCTCTTAAGATCTCTCTTTCGGTTTTTGGAAGACAAAGCCGAAAAGCTAATAGTTTGATGGTCTCATGTATTTTATGCGTTCGGCGACATTCGAGAAGTAGAGTAGATCAAAGTAGGTCTAAAAGCCGAAAATTGTTAGTCTCTGATTTCGGGATCTCAAGGTAAGGATTTCGATTCTTCTTAGAAGTTATCAATCGGTTTCTTTTCGTTATTCGTGCCTTTAACCAATCGTTTCGTTAAGCAATCGTAATAGTACCTTCTGACCAAGATCATTCATGGACTCGGATGTCAGCAAATCAAAGGAAGAGGTTGGATCTATAGTCTCCACCCTAAAGTTCAAGAAACGCGCGGTGCCTGCTCTTCGTGGTTGGCCACCGGGTTGTGGACCAGCTTCAGAATAGAATCTTAGGCTATTAGCAATCGTAGCGGGTTCCGATAGTGTCGATTTTAACAGTATCATCTTGTCAGTAACCAGGTGTGTAGATCTCTAAACACACTCTCTAACTGTATTTTATGTGTTATGGGCTAAAAAGCCGGAAAGTAGCTGTGTAGACAGTCGAATGAAACCCTAAAAGGGTTAGGCAAGGATGCCAGGTACGTAATCATAGAAATCTCTATGTATATTGAAATATATGAAAGACCGTATGATGTATCCTTATGTGTGTATGCATGGGGTGGAAATGTGATAATGAAGGGGAAGTGCATGATGGGTCACATGGAGACCAGTGGTAGAAATCCCACGAATATAAACATGGTCACATGATGATCGGTGGTAGAAATCCCACAAATATAAATGTTAGGTTACACAATGATCGGTGGTCATACCACGTTTAATGATTTTTGAGAAACAAAAATAGGCAGTACGGCTGTCGTTATGGTGTGTAGCGGATGAAGGGTTAATTGTAGAAATCCCCAAGGTGTGACGGTTGGTACGGGTTGGTGTGTAGAGGATGGAATTCTAGGATGGGTTGGGCTATTCATTATGCATTGTTTATCATGTAATTATGACTATTGCCTCCATGTACGGGCCAAGGCCCATAATGTGTTTGTGGGCCTCAGGTCAGTGTGTTCGCGATTTATACACTGAGCCTTGGTGACTCACGCTTTCATTTTTTCTACTCCTTCAGATGAGCAGTAGAACGTGGACATGGGAGCCGGAGCAGACTCGAGGGGCCATAAAGCTTCTATTTCTATAGATTAATTTCGGCTTTCATTAGTTTTTTTTATTAATTTAGGAATATTTATGTAATAAGGCCCCATAGATCTGTTCATTTCAGTAATTTAATATTCGGATTTCATGAGATTTTGTTAAAGGTTTAATTATACGTAATATTAAGAATACGAGGTTTTTATCCATATATATAAATGATATTTATTCATTCAAATTAACTCAAGATTTTTGAATCAACCCTTAGCTAAAGTTTCAATGTACAACCCGTAGCATACCAGATCCTATTTAAACTTATGGGCCGGGTTTGGGGTGTTACAAATCGATAACATGGTTTACAACATATAACAAGTGTCCAAATTTTCAAACTTAATAAATTTCAGCATTTAAACATCATCTATTTACTATTCAGACATCATAATTTATAGTATATAGCACTCCAAATTTCTAGATTCCAAACATAACAAATTTCAACATTTATTCAATAGCATCTAAATATATAAATGATTTATGACCATGTTACCGCTCATGTGCATATTTAAAATCATCCATTTTACAGTAACAAATGTCAAGACTGCTATACAAGGAAGGCAAAGGTGTACTCTCACCGCAAATTAACTCTCTCTCTCTGAAATTGCATGTTATATCAAGATGTACTTGTTATATCCAATATCTCGTATACCTAATAGAAAGAAGTAAAATCAAACGTCTAATGAATTTTACCACCAAAGTTACTAGAAATATAAAAAGTTCATAAATAACAACTCATGATTGGTATACCTCCACGAATAGGCTTAGGTGGTTGAAAAGAGCACGAGAAGAACACACGATTAATTGAAAAGCCAACCACAAATAGTTGGTCGATCCATTCAAATTGCTAGTTCTCTCCCTACATAAAAATCAATATGCATCAATTATTTCAACTAGAAATTCTTTCGTTCTTTAAGAAAAATTAAAACCTTGTCTATATTTAAAGGTAAGTATACAAATGGAAAGACAAATTAGAGAAAAGAAAATTAAATAAATAGCAACTCCACACCAATGAAAGAAAAAGATATTAAAAGAAGACTAAAGTGTAAACAATAGCCTATAGTTTTGCATTGAAAGATACAAAATCTCAAATCCCTTGTTTCCGGTTTAAAAGCAATATGCCCAGCTAGCAATTCAACAACATACAACCGAAAACGAAACAATATGACCACATACATATAAGATAAATCCTTGCCATTCAATTGCAAAGCATGCCCTCCTAATCACTCTAAAATATTCAAAATGGTGAATCAAATACGGAAAATATCGAGGAAATGAAGAAGAAAATATTCAAATACTAAACAATAAACTCCATTGTCGGTTCAATCAAGCCTACTTCTTCTCATCTGAAAATCCAAAATTAGACAAAGGGAATTTTTGCCCACATAAAGTTTTATTATAACAAACATAATTAATCTACATGTTTAATTTTTTTTATATATCATATCCTCATATTCAGATACGTGTCAAGTACACACATATATATATATATCCAAATATGTCGAACAGAAGAAAACTAGGAGAAAAGTGCAAGGAGAAATACTAAAAATTAATACAAGAAGGCAACAAAAAAAAACCTGTTCCATATCTGGCATGGTGGGGCAAACCTTGAGTATTCCATGAACCTCTAATTCCGGAGTGAGTTGAATCCCTCCCCAGTACCTGAAACAGAAAAGAGAGAACAATATTTAGACCTATTCACCATTAAAAACCTATAAAAATTAGAACAAAAATGGATAACCACAATTAAGACAAGCCATACATAGCCAGAGGTCACCAATAATTCCATTAATGCACAGTCCAAAGCCAATTTTTCGCCCACCACTAGCTAGCATTGGAATATACATATTAACTTTGCAAATTTAAGATGTTACAAAGAAAAATTGACCGGTAAACCCCACTAGCTAGCATCTATCCACTAAGTGAATATATCCAAGCACATGATGTACAGAATTTTAGTGTATTATATAAAGCATCTCTTTGCATCTTTTTTAAAGAAACATTCACTTGAAATATATAAATCCATAATGTTAGAAAAGGAAATATACAAACTCTAAATACAATTAAGCCAGCTTTATCCTAAATATATCAACTTCTCAGTTACTTCCAAAGTATATTATCCCCCAGTATCAAAATTTCACACATCTGCAAGTAAATAGCTAACTAATGAGTAAAATGGTGTTTCACTTTTCGCCAAAATCAACAAAGCTGTATCATTTTATGGATAGAAAATGAAGAGCAAAAGGGTTTACCACTAATGGAGGGGGAAAAATAGTCCCAAAAAGCCCAGTTGTGGTAGTTGATGAAGAAGAAGAGTCCTTTGGACCAAAGAGATGATCCAAAGAAACAGACGATGAAGATGATGATGATTATGATGATGATGAAGAGCCACTCACTTGCCTTTTGTTTTCCATACCAGAAAAATAAGTAGACTTTTTTTTCCTTTTGGGGTTTTAAAAAATATCTTTCTTTGTCAACCAACGAACAAAACTACTCTTTGAGATATATCTAAATATATACATATCTTAAAACAAGAAACGACCCTCAAAGAACGAGACCGAACAAAAAACACAAAGACAAAAAGGTGGCTGCTGGCAATGTCGGGCCAGTGGATAAGATTTTCTTTTTTCTCAGAAAACAAAAGAAACAAACCAAAGAGATAAAAGTAAAGAAACAATGAAACATAGCTAAAAGAATAGGACAAGGAGGAAAGTTCAGAAAAATATAAGTTTAATTGATGAACAAGCAAATTCAATACACTAAAAGCCATTGTACATTACATGCATCAGTGTTCAAATGAATAGCCTAATACCATACACAAAAGTAATGAAAAATTTATAGAGCAGGAATATAATTAGATATGCATGAAGGGTTTTATCGCCATGTATGAATGCTAGACAAGACCAAATCACTACATAACAATTTGCATATCTGAAACACAAATCAGTAGCCTCAATCAGGAAAAACCACCTTCCCTCCAATTCGAAAAAGCTCAGCAAGATCATGAAACTGTCCATGAATATCACCACATATTGTAACAGGGCTTTTAACAGGCTGTGATTTTCACCCACCAAGAAAAAAAAAATCAAGTCATAATAAGTCCACCATTCATGCATTTATTCAAACAGTTTAAGAGCTCTGTTAGTAACACTTAAAACTTAAACTTAATCAAGAAGTAGATACACCTGGACATTGCTTTCATCCCTTAATATCTCCTTAGCCTTGTCGTATAGCAGCTTAATCTAATTTAAAACACACAAAAAATCACAATAAGATAACTTTACAAAAGAGAAAAAAGGGTAAGCCATAAATAAACATATTAACAAAAGGTTGTTAAAAGAATTAGCAATAGGAAGAGGTAAAGTAAAGGAAAAAAGAAAAAAGAAAACTCATCCAAGCGAATAAAGTTGATAGTTTTTGTAAAGATAAAAGAAATTTAGAACAAAAGCGGAAAAAAAAGGTTATACTTGAAAACTAAATTGCTTGAACATCCTCCCACCAATGGGTTGTTGGTCCCTGAACTCGTCCAAACTCATCCTTTCCGATTTGTTCAAACTCCTCCAGTTCATCCCAGTTTAACGATGCAGGTAACTTCAAAAACTCTCTCATCTTTTTTATTACTTCTGAAAATATGTAAATTTTTGGTGGGAGAAACCGATTTGGGGATTTTGGGAGGAAAATTTTGGGACTTAGGAAATTTAGGTTTTGGGGAAAGGGTAATAGGCTTTAGCAGAGAATTTGTGGGGTTTTATTAAAAACGCCAATATAGCTTATATTTTTACGGCGTTTTACTTGAAACGTTACTATAGTTTTATTTATTATTACATAATTTTAACTTTTTCTTATTTTAACTTTTTCTTATTTTTAACCCATATTTTTTATTTTTTCTTCTAAAATGTCTGTCGAGATTATTATTTTTTAAATTTTTATTTTTATTATATTTTGATTATTAAATTTTTAATTAAAAAATTAAATATTAAAATTTTAATTTTTATGTTTTTAATTTTTAAATTTTTATTATTATATTTTTAAAATTTAATTACCATTATCAACTCTTTTTACTTAATTCCTTTTTTCTTTCTTTTTACATCAACATTATTCTTTAAGTATGGTTTGCATTAGTTATTTAGATTTTTATATAAATGGCATTTAATTATATGTATACACCTAAATTTTGATATAGATACATCTCGTAATTATATATGAATTTTGGTTTAATGTGTAATTCTAGATGTGAAATTTTAATTGTGATTTAAATGTATAGTTAAAACTTTAATTTTGATTTAATCATACACATTATTTTAAAATATAAATACATCAATATATTTTTGTATTGAATAAATATAAATTTTTATATATGCAATATAAAATAAAAATGATGTTAATTATATCAATAATTGTGTTAATATTTTACAAGATCTGGATCAAATTAAAGTTCATGTATACAATTACACACTAAACCATTGTTCATGTATACTTTTGGGATTTAACCCATTTTGATATATATTTTTTAAAATAATAATTTATATTTATCTTATTTTGATTTATATTCTAAAAATTCAAGATTAATCCTTAACGCTTTTATCAAAGCCTTAAACTCTAAAATCCTAACTCCTAAACACATACCCTAAACCTCAAACCCAGAACCCCTAAAATCATAGACCTTAAACCTTAAATCATTAAACACTAAAACCCTAAAAGCTTGTCATAACTACGAGAATCTAACATCGAAACCTTAAAGTTAAACTTACGCCGCATTTTAACCTTAAAGTTAAATTTATTTTAAATAATAATTTTTAATTTTTAATTTTAACATATATTTTCTATGTTTTACTTTCAAATTTTTTCATTATTTTTTTGAAGAATATAAATATTCAATCAAATTTTTTTGAAGATAAATTATTTATATTTTATATATTCAATTAAAATAAATTATATTTTAATTAACATTACTAGTTAGGGTTTAAGGGTTTTGATAAAGCAAAACTTCTTAAGGGTTTAGTTATCAATTTGTAACATACTTTTCATAATTAATTCGCTTAATTTCAAATAGCAAAATAAAATTAAAATCAAAACAAAAATAAGAAAAAAATAAAAATTAAACCGAATAAAATCGAAATGAGTGTCGATTACCCTAAATGAAAATAGAATTGTTGCTCAACATTTGGCGGAGTTTAAGGTTAGTGTTTAATGGGTAATGGTTTAGTGTTTGTAGGTTAGGGGTTTATGGTCGAGTGTTTAGAGCTATGATTTAGGGTTTAGAATCTAGATTTATGGTTTATAGTTTAGGGTTTAGACTGTGTAAGATTTAGGGTTTAGGGTTTAGGGATAAACAGATGCACAATCAGACTTTGTTAGGGGCTGAAATTTATTTGTAAGTAAAAATTGCAATCTCACCATTTTATAGCATATATTTTTATTATTTTTTAATGATTAAATCAAATTTGATATTCTGTCTTCATCCGATAAACCGTAAATCCTACACCCGTGAACCTTAAACCATACACCCACAAACTCATAAACTCTAGCCATAACTCTAATCCTAAGACTAACCGTAAACCATAAACTGATAAAGTACACTAAATCTTGAAATGCTGAACTCGAAACCCTAGTCAGCCCATATTAACATCTTTGCATGTTTTTCCAAAAGTGCCGCTAATGCTCAAACCTTTAGCGGCGTTTTTCCAAAAAGCGCCGCTAATGCTCAGACCTTTAGTGGCGTTTTTTCAAAAACCGCCGCTAATGCTCAGACCTTTAGCGGCGTTTTTCCAAAAGCGCCGCTAATGCCCAGACTTTTAGCGGCGTTTTTCAAAAAGCGCCGCTAATGCCCAGACTTTTAGCGGCGTTTTTCCAAAAGCACCGCTAATGATTAGACCTTTAGCGGCATTTTTTTGTAAAACGCCGTTAATGCTAAGACCTTTAGCTGCGTTTTACGAAAAAACGCCGCTATATATCCTTTCTAGCGGCGTTTTGGAAATAAATGCCGCTATTGCTCATTTTTTTGCGGCGTTTTCATTCAAACTCCGCAAATGTATAATATTTGCAGCGTTATTTTTAAAACGCCACTAAAAACGCCGCAAAAAGTCTGTTTTGCTGTAGTGCCTTCATTTATTTATTTATTCTCTATGAAATGCGTCCCTCGGTCCATGCATGCTTACCATGCAAAACACTTTTCACATTGTAAAGTTAGAATGAAAATGATGTGTACTAGTAAGCCATCTTTATTTCTCACTTTTATTTGATTTACAATATTTAATAAACATTCCCACATGTAACACATGAAAAATATAATAGTAGCTCATCCCCAAAAAGGAGATCCTTACTTAAAATATTTAGCGACATATGGTTATTATTAGCAGTTTAATTGGTTTATTTGAAGATTAAGTGGAGAACTATTAAGGATGATTTGATTTTTTTAAAAGAAATGGCGTGATTTGTTGCATGAGTCATTCTATAGTAGGAGATAAAACTGTCTATGTATTTAGAAATTACTAATATTGAAATTTGATCCGGTTTCGTGATAGTAACGGTGATGTACTTCCAAAAAAAAATCCCCTTAAATAAAAATAAAACTAATAATTATATTTTAAAATTAAAACAAGTCCACAATTAACAATATAAAAATGCATCACCCAAAATGCACACACAAGGACTCGAACCCAGAACTCAGAGGTTCACTAACACTCACTCAACCACCAGACCAGTAGGCCCATTCTATCACTTAAACACGCAAACTATTTGTAACACCCCAAACCCGATCAAAATGGTACAACCGGATCTGGCGTGCCATGGGAAAGAAAACGTTTTTGGAAACCGATCTGTTGATTTGTTTAAAGAGAAGGTTGTTGTAAAATTTTAAAGAAAACGTCGTTGTGTTTTGGTAATGTATAAAACATGTTGAAACTCAGTTTAGAAAAACTTAGTTTCCTTATTGTTACTTCGTATCTATTACTTAGTCAGTGAACACTTTAGAAAATGAGTATTTTATTAGGTTTTGAAAACAACCAATTCATAACGCTTAAATATGCTTAACAAAAGTTAAAGAACCAATTAAATAAAACATCCCAAAATAAAACTTAAGCGGCCTTATTACAAGATTGAAACCAAAATTTAATAAAAAACAATTAAGTCCGATTGGAAAACTTTAAAGTAAAACCAATGTCGAGCATGGCCACCTCGAATCCACTCCTACCCATATCCACGATCTAAGGATTATCTCAAAATATAATGGAAGGGTGAGTCACCTAGACTCGGTGTAAGTCCCCATCCCAAAAGAAAATATGCTCTACACGATTCAAATACAAATATGCATGTCATGTAACCCATCAACCTAGGTATCCATCCATGTCTCCCAAATCTACCCTTATGGTACTAAACCACCGGTGGTGCCAAACCACCGCAACCGTAGTTAAAAAATAACATATTTGGTACCAAACCACCGTGGTGCCAAACCACCGAGACTTAGTCACAATTTTTATAATATATGGGGCCAACCCAATCGTGTGATACCAAATCATCGGTGACACCGATAGATCGCATTCCCCTCCTCTCATCACCCATATAACATATTTATGCAAACAATATCAAGATAACCATGCTTAACATACATAATTACGCACCACGGATATCAAGCTCTCATAGATCACAATCAACACGAGAAATCATAACAACTTACCCAGATCTCGCTTTTACCCACAAGGGTAATTTGGTAATCATAGCCACTCCTCCGCTTTTATCAACACATAACAGCTTAACATATTATGTAAAGAAAGTGTGTAAGAGTTACACACTGGTTTTCAGATTAACGTCAGACGCTTCTACGCCATCACACTCGAGACTACCACTATCTACCACGATCTAACTCCGATGTCACCAAGACTCCAATGGCCAATCTCGCACTCCGACATCGATCGCTTCTTGTACTTTGCGTTGGGTTTACAGATCCAACCCCTACCGCTTGATTATAATATTGTCCATGATAACTCCTTGGTCACTAAACCAATCAAACCGATGAGATCTAATAATTAAACATAGTGTTTAAACGAAACCTTACCTAGCTTTCGAATCCCAAAATCTTTACGTAAAACGCACCACCAACCCACCTATATTCGCCAACACCCATATATTAAATCAATCCTTAACCGTAACCAATTGAGTACCATAACACATTCGGCAAAGGGAAAGAATAAGAAAGACCATTCGCCAAACCTACTACCACCTACCTTCTGGCTTTTCCACCAAATTGGCACTTCGGCAAAGCAAGACAGATTCTATTTGCAAGGCGAGAGTGAAATTGACAGGCCTTTAAACAAATGATTCAGATTAGAAAATTGATTAAAAATAGTGAAATCACAGAGAAACAAAATCCAGAAACTCACCAGATTAAAGAGGAGTACTCGGCTTATGGTGCACTTTCGAGAAAAAAAGATCTCACCATATGGTTCACTATGGGAGAAAGGGATATGCACAGGAGAATTCGCTTTTAGAAGTATAATGGAGAGGAGAAAAGTGATAGGAGTTTCGCTAGAAGGAGAAACTAAAGCAATTGGAAGAGAAAAGTTTGGCTAGATGAGAACAAGTGTGAAATAAAAAACTAGAAAAGATGATAACTTCCTACTAAATTCTAAGACACCCATTACACACAGAGAGAGTTGGAATTTCGCCAACTCTCTCCTCCTATAGCTCTTATCCCGCATGATAACCCAATCTTCATCCCACCTTTAGAAGAGGCCACCTTAAAACCAACTCTTCCTTCTTAATTATCAACATTTTATCACTTAAATACAAAGAAATAAAGCTCTCAAATTTTAGCCATTTTGCCGTCAATCCCCTTCCCTCCTATGTGCCGAATTTTGACCCAACAACCTTGGGCCTCAAGCGCCATACTAGGCCCAATTCACCTCTTAAGTGACGCCACCTAAATGCCCCATTATAGCACCTCCAAACTTTGGGCCACCAGCCCAACATACTTCTAATATAACTATTTAAATTAAATTATAAACTAACACTATTTATTAGTAATTTAACCTAGGTTTCAGCCCAAGCCTGAGCCCAATACACACATCAAAGCCTCAAATTACCAACTTAGCCATGCAACATACCAAATGCACAGACCCATAAAATCAGGATATTACACTATTCCAAGTGCAAGACCTACTTACTGACCCTTACTTGGAACCTCAAACTTCTAACCCCAAAAATTGAGGTGTTACAACTCACCCCTCCTTAAAGAAATTTTGCCCCTGAAATTTCCAACTAACAAAACAATGGTATAACACAGGGTACACCACTACGCTCCCGCTGTGCACTCTAGCCCGATCAGCACCATACCCAACTTAGGACCTCAAACACACACCCAGAACACTTAAACACTAAAACAGATACACATTCATCCTATCATACACAATTATTTTGCTCTAATCAAAACATTGAAACATTCACAACCATACCTGCCTCAAAGTTGTCAAGAACAGTCCTGGATTCGATGTTCTGAGGATCCGCATCTAAGGCACGCACCTGACTTTTTTCAACACCCGTCAGGATGACGTTTCTTACAGTGCTCACAAAACATAATGTTCTCACCACTACTAGCACCCTCCGCCAAACATTTATTTCCACACAATTGTGTTCTGACACGCTTCATAGACCGAGTTTCCAACCTCAGAGGACTGCGATCTCTTTTCTTCTCACAATCCACGCACCTAGCTTAAAACGTTTCACTAGTCCCCCTTATCCTAGCTTCAAACACTTTCTCTAGTACTTCCCTCACTACTAGAGTCAATGCCTCAGTACCAAGTTTCGGGTTATTGCACCAAGTTGGCAAAATCAGATTGTCCTTCGACTCTTAAACATACACATGTCCTGAGAGAAGGCATTTACCTCGCGACCTTGCTTACCTTCGTAATCCATATTCGCTATGTGGCTAACTTAGGATATCTACATTTTCGAGAGAACAAACACAAAAAATACAAAATCTACATTTCTAATCTTACGCCAAATTTCCACCTAGACCAAAGATTTGAGTCTCAAACATTTTATTTCAGAAACATTTCCAAAACCTAAATCATTTCAACTTACTGTGGTAATGTAACACACTAAACCCGGCCTAGAAGTTAGGCCCGAATCTGGCGTGTCACATTGAGGTGTTTTTTTTCAAAAACCGCGTTTTCATTGAAAACCCCTCTTGATATTTAAAAACTAAAGTCCCAGTTTGTGATTGTTATTATGAATCGACATTTATTAAGAAGTCATTACCTTCAAAATCTTGTTCGTTGCGAAAGCTTAATTTAAAACAACTGATTTATAAAACGTGATATTTACAACTTGGTTGCGAAAACGTAGTGTTTTGAAAACAAATATTGTTTTGGAAAAATCGTGATTCAATGTTGAGCAGATTTAAAACATAATAAACTAAAAATCCCAAACTATACTAGAATTTAAGAGAGGCCTTATTACAACCCAATAAAAACGGTTTAATAAAGTAAAGTAGAATACTAAAATCTACAAAAAGCTCGTAGTGTGGCAACCTCTGAGTCCTCCAATACGTCGAACCGCCTACTGAAGGTTACCTGGAAAAATTAAAAAGAGGGGTGAGTTTGTGAAAACTCAGTGTGTACAACCCTCATCAAGAAAAACATGCATCACAATAATCCGGCCGACGCCCATTACAATAATCTACAAGAATTGGGCTTTAGCCCAAAATAGCTTTGCTGGGCCTTAAACCATATCATATGTCACATATCATAAATATCCGGCCTAAGCCCATCACAATATTAAAATCCATTTATGCAATGCATTAATGCCCATACCAACCCTCGCACTCTCTCTCCAGCTAACTGTGCACTCCTATGGGAATTTAATCGACCCACACATCTCAGACACTCCTTATGTAGCACCGGTTGCGGCACTAACTTATCGGTCAAAGACGATCGCTTTCGGGCTAAAAAGTTTTGGTGGATCTACAATACATCAGCGACCATGCGATCCTATTAGCACTTCCTCCATATTAATCATCCCATTCCCATGCAACATAATCAAAGACCCTAAGGGGGTTTCAGCTATTCAATGAAAAAGAAAGAAGAAAAAAAACATATAGGTTGACAAAGTGAAGAGCACCAATTGCCGAAAAAGAGAACTCAAAACACATAGCTACTAAGCACCTCCCATTTTCGGCACCCACAATGACCAAACCGATTTTTACCCCCTCTCAAGCTTCCAACTTTCGGCCACTACCTCACCAACTCTCTAATCCCATATTTTCCTCCTAATTTCCCTCTTGATCACTCATTCAAAGTAGTTTGACTACTTCAAACCCCCACTTCCACTCATGGCCACACATTTGAATCAGTTGACCAGTTCAACACTCCACCCTTGAAGTGTCCCAGCCGAACTCCAACACCTCCCCTTCCAATGCCAAAAGAAATCCTCAAAATACAACTCATGCAACTCGAACCTACTCCCCACTCCTCCAAGCTCCCCCTTGAGGTGTCAACTCCCCCTTGCTCCTAGGCGGCCCTTGCCACTCCACCACCTTACTTTCTGTGTCACCAAACCACAAGTAAAACCTATAAAGCCTACCCCAGCCAGCTCTCCCCTAAAGTGCCTAAAACAGAAATTTTCAGCCAGGCTCAGGCTTGACCCTAAGCCTTCCCGGGACCCTTAAACTCACCAAACAACAAACAAAGCATAGCATACACACCTAACACATATTAAATAAGAGCCCCAAATTCTAAGATGTTATAGTTCTACCTCCCTAAAAAAAATTTTGGCCTCGAAATTACCTGGTCAAAATAGATGAAGGTATTGCTGTCGCATCGCTTCCTCTGATTCCCACGTAGCTTCCTCAGAACCGTGATTACGCCACAAAACCTTGACTAACGAAACTGAATTCCTACGCAACACTTTGACATCATGATCCAAAATCTGAATTGGTTCCTCTTCAAAGGATAGATTAGGCTTTGCTTCGATCTCTTCCACTGGCACAACGTGAGATGGATCTGAACGATAACATCTTAGCATCGAAACGTGAAACATGTCATGAATCTGACTTAACTCTGCAGGTAACTCGAGTTGATAGGCTACTGGTCCCACACGCTTCAACACACGATAAGGCACAATAAACCTGAGGCTTAGCTTACTATTCCGTCCAAACCTTAGCACTTTCTTCCATGGTAAAATCTTTAAGAACACCGTCACCCACCTCAAATTCTATATCCTTGCGCTTAAGATCAAGATAGATTTTACTACGTCCGACGCGTCCTTTAACCAAGTCTCAATTAACTTAACCTTATCCTCCATTTTCGAAACCAATTCTGGACCCAACAGCTGATGCTTACCCAACTCTGTCCAACACGTAGGAGTACGACACTTCCGACCGTATAACACCTCATACGGTGCCATCTGAATACTCGATTGGTAGCCGTTGTTGTACGCGAATTTTGCCAACGGTAGAAATTCTTCCCAACCACCCCTGAAATTGATCTCGAATCACTCTCTCGGGCCGACCATCACCAGATGAAAAGTCAGATCAAATCTAACTTTGTACCCAATGCTTGATGCAATGCCCTCTAAAATCTCGACGTAAACCTTGGATCTTTGTCTGAGATGATTGACACTGGTACTCCATGCAACCTCATAATCTCTACTATATACAGCCTAGCCAATTTCTGTAGAGAGTAGTCGAGACGAACTGGTATGAAATGAAAGCGGACTTTTGTCAATCAATCAACAATTACCCATATCGAATTCTTCTTAGTAGGCGTAAGGGGTAGCCCACTAACAAAATCCATAGTGATTCTCTCCTATTTCCACTGTGGAACCTTTACCAGCTGCAATAATCTCGAAGGCAACTGATTCTCTGCTTTTACCTGCTGACATGTCAAACATTTAGCCACAAATTCGGTTACCCCTCGTTTCAGACCTGACCACCAAAATGTTCTCGCAAATCCCGATACATTTTACTTTCTCTAAGATGCATAGCATATGGGCTACTATGCGCTTCCTCGAGAATCATCTGCCTCAACTCAACATCCCTCGGCATGCAAACTTTCTTACAGAAACACAAAACCCCATGACCGTTCAGACTATAATCTTTCCCCCCCATTCTGTACTTGAAGTAGTCGAGCACTCAAGACATCATCCAACAACTGCTTCTCTTTAATCTGATCTATCTACATCAGTCTCACCTGAAGCTCAGCTAAAAAACTCCCATCATCATACAGGCTGAGATGGGCAAACATCGCACTCAGATCTGCAATTACTTTTCGACTTAGCGCATCTGCCACCACGTTAGCTTTACTCGGGTGGTATTCAATCGAGCAATTGTAATCTTTTAACAACTCGATCCACCTCCTCTGCCTTAAATTCAACTCCTTCTGGGTGAGAAGATATTTTAAGCTCTTATGATCTGTATAAATGACAGACTTCTCCCCATACAGATAATATCTCCAAATCATCAAAGCAAATACCACTGCTGCCAATTCCAAATCATGTGTGGGATAATTTAGCTCATGCGGTTTTAACTACCGAGATGCATACGTAACAACCTGTCCTTCTTGCATTAACACACATCCTAATCCCGTGTGTGAAGCATAATAGTAAACCATGAACTCCTTTCAGCCTCCGGCTGAATCAACACCGGAGCCTCCGTCAAAATCCTCTTCAACCTTTCAAAACTCTCCTGTTGTTTATCCGACCAAACAAACGAAACCTCTTTCCGTAGCAATTTGGTTAATGGTGCCGCAATCAAATAAAACCCTTCAATGAATCTTCAGTAGTATCCAGCAAGACCAAGGAAACTCTAATCTCGCCATGACTTAGGTGGTTTCCAATCTATCACAGCTTTAATTTTTCGGGGATCAACTCTAATCCCCTCTGCCGACACAACATGGCCCAGAAAAGTAACTTCACTTAGCCAAAATTCGTACTTACTGAATTTGGCGAACAACTACTTCTCCCTCAGGATTTGCAAAACTACTCAAGTTGTGAATCATGCTCCTCCTCCGACTTTGAATAAACCAGATATCGCCTATAAATACAACGACAAACCGGTCCAGATAGGTTGGAATACTCACCATCATGTCTATGAATGTCACTTTGGTGCATTGGTCAACCTAAACAGCATCACCAAGAATTCGTAATGACCATAGCGAGTCCTAAAAGCTATTTTATGGATATCCGCTTCCTTAACCTTGAGCTGAGGATATCCTGATCTCAAATTTATTTTTGAGAAGACTGAAGCCCCCTTCAATTGATCAAACAAGTTGTCAATCCGCGGCAATGGGTATTTGTTTTTTATCGCCAGTTTGTTCAACTGATGATAGTCAATGCACATACGCATTGATCCATCCTTCTTCTTAACGAACAGCACCGGTGCTTCCCAAGATGATACACTCGATCGGATAAAACCTCAATCTAAAAGTTCTTGAATCTGAGCTTTCAGTTCCACTAACTCCTTCGGCGCCATCCTATAAGGAGCGATAAATACAGGCGTTGTCCCTAGGAGAAGATCAATTTCGAATTCCACCTCGCGGTCTAGGGGTGGTCCTGGAAGCTCTTTTGGGAAAACATCAGGAAACTCCTTCACTATTCTAACATCCCCCACACACAAATCTTTGACTTCCAAAGCACAAACCAAGGCTATAAAAGCCTCACATCCTTTTCTCATCATTCTTTCAGCCCTTAAGGTGGACACTATGTTAGACAAATAATTCCTCTTTTCACCTATTACCACCACCTCCTCATCTTCAGGAGTTCTGACTACCATGCACTTAGCAGCACAATCCAAATTTGCTCGATACTTTACTAACTAGTCCATGCCCAAAATCAAATCGAACTCCCCTAATGGTAGTTCCATCAGATCAGCCGAAAAAACTACCCTTGCACTTCTAAAGGTACATCCCTATAAAGTCCTGCTCACCATCACCGATTGTCCTAATGCTAATTACATCCATCTCCCTAGAAGCAATCTTAGAGTCTATGCTTAAGGTTCCAGATACTACACTAGCAACATAAGAATGTGTCGACCCAATGTCAATCAATGCAGAAAAAGGCAACCCAAAAATTAAGAATGTATCAGTTATGACATCCGATGCATCACCCTCCTCTCGGTGTCTAGTTGCATAGACCAACCCCGACTATCTCACATCAGTGCTCCATGCACCTCTGCTTGGTGTTCCACGGCCCCGACCAAAGCCATTGCCCCCTCTGATCGAACCATGACCTCTCTGCAACTGCTGACCTCCTCTACCCTACCGAGCATAACTCGACTCCTTGGTTTCAGATCGTCCGCTCTCCTCGGATGGGCCTCTAATATGATGATCAGCAGATCCACACCTGAAACATCTTCCGTTACTTGTCCAACACTCTCTCAAATGGAATTTACCACATCGAGCACACCTCTGAGGCTGATTATCAGCAACAAATCTTACAACTCGACTCGGCCCATCCATCCTGAGTCTTTTCTGAAAACACCCCGCTGACCTCGACGATCTAAAATTCTTTTTATTACCACTTCTATCTCTATCTCGATCTTACTTTTTGTACTGCTTCACTTCCTCAGCTATCTTAGCCTTTTCCACTAAAACAGTAAATTTCTTTTCTCGTTGTGGAGCTATCAACACTCGCAAATCATGCCTCAGACCATCTTCATTCCGAACACAGCGCTCATGGTCTGTGGCCACTATCCCACGGACATAATGACTAAGAGGTAGGAATTCTGCCTCATATTCAGCCACCGATTTATTCCCCTGCACCAGATTTAGAAATACCTACGCTGTGCATCCACATAACTCGATCCGATCTACTTGCTCTGAAATGCCGCCTTGAAGAAATCCTGTAATGCGGTCACCATCGCACCATCTCCGATCAGAAGCCACCATTGATATGCCTCATCCCGAAGAAGAGACACAACTCCCTTCAACTTTTCCTCCTCCGTGAAGTCGAGATTATCCGTTATACGCTCAACTGCCTTCAGCCAAAACTCAGTTGCATTAGGAGCTACTCCTGAAATACCCCTAAATATTTCTACTCCATTAGCTTGAAGTTGTTCCGATATAGATTTTTGGGCCCTTGTACCCATGCTCGCCTTGAAAGAATCTCTCTAAGACCCGTAACATCGCCTGAGACACCGCATCATCTCCACCCGTTTGGTCTTGAAATTTTGCTTCAGAGTTGGCAGATCGCATCTCATCTCGACCCATGACTAGACCCTCATCGGGTTCCGACACAAGATTTTACCTCTACCACGACCACGCACAATATGTCCACGCCCCTAGTACTCATGACTATGTCGTAGCTTTAACTGATTTAAAATTTTATGAGTTAGTATCTTTATCGCTTAATACCGAGAAGTCTTATGAGGAGTAGTTTTAAAGAGAAATTCTCGAAAACCCTATCTCAATTTAGAGGTTTCATTTCAGAGTTTGAATCTACTAATGCTAGTAGCCATATTCATTCAACCAATTAAACATTTCATGCACACTTCACAAAAGTTAGAACACTTACTGCGTGGATCGGTGCCGAGAGACTCCTGATGCCATATTTCACCAAAACATTTTCTCCAGCTAACATTCACATCGATTTTATAAAATACTATTTAAACCCATTTCATAGCCCAAGTTTTGTAACTTGGCTCTGATATCAAAATTGTAACACTCCAAATCCGGCCTAAACATTACGACCAAATCTTGGAATCTTACAGGGTGAAATAAAAATGATTTTTCTTTGATTTTGGGAAAACCTTTAGTTTTGAAAACTTTTCATTTAGGGTGATATCTTGAAAGCTGTGATTGGTTAGTTTAGGGAAAATTTCAATTTTTAGTTAATCAAACATTCGTTATGGATGTTGATATTTGAAAGAAAATATTTGTTTATGTAACTCGTATTTTGAAAACCCCATTTTTAAATTCGTAATTAAGTTGGCATATCATCAAATTCTAAACAATAAATAAAAACCAAATGTTAACTCAGAAATGCCTTATTACAAAAACCAAAAGAAATCCCCAATTAAAAATAAAATGAATCAAGAAAAAGTTTACAAAAAGAAAAGACTTTATGGCCTCCACGAGTCCGCCTTGGCTCCTATATCCACGATCTACTGATTACCTGAAAGGTTAGGAAAACGGTGAGTTACAGAGACTCGGTGTGTAAAACCATTATAACACATAAACGGCCCATAGCCCACAAACTCATATTCAGCTCATTCAAAATATCATGCAACCAAATAAATGCATCAAGCCCTCCAACCTAGTATTTTCTATCGCTCTACACGCCATCCCATACCAAATTTCATCACATCGCGATTTCTACAATCAACCCTCCATCTCAAGACACCATCTTGATGACCATGTCGCTGTCGATTATAATGCCGATCACTATGTGACCTTATAATCAAACATGTCTTAGCCACCGATCACTATGTGACCTTATAATCAAACGTGGCTTAGCCACCGATCACTATGTGACCTTAATCAACACTTTCCCTTTTATCATCGTATCCCTATCCCATGCATAACATATATGTCATAAATGAATGTAACATGCTATCATCAAGCAAAATATTACCACATACATCCGTGCACACAAGGAAAACGATACAGTCACGTACCTGGCATACCTAATCTTACCCATAAAGGTATCACGACTGTCCACACAGCCTTTGCTGACTTTTCAGCCTATACAAATAATATTGCAGTAAAAATAAAGTGTATAAGGGTTTACACACCTAATAACACGCAAAATAATACTCTCTACGTCGACACTATCGATAGCAGATACGACTGCTATCTGCCTACTACTCTGCTCTGAAGACGGTCCATAACCCGGTGGCCAATCTCAGACTGCTGACACCGCACGTTTCTTAAACTTAGGGGTTGGTTCTATGGGTCCAACCCCCTCCTTTGCCTGATTCGTATTGGATTCCATCAAAAGATCTTAGCCAGAAGATACTATAGAGAGACAGCGGTTGTTTAATCAACAACACAGGGTTAAGGTAGTGAAAAAAATGATAAATGAACCTAAACAAATATCTAAAGAGACAACCCTCTTACCTTGAAATCTCGAAAAGAGAGGTAGGTTCAAAGATTGACCGAACCCTAGTCTTGGAATCCAAATACTTTGACTGTCAAGGTTTCCCGAAATAGTCGACCCCGAAGAAGAGAGAATATGTAAGAGTATGAGTCAGAAATATTAACATCAACAAGCCAATTAGCCATCTGACTTTGGCTACACAAAACCGAAAGAGAGACAAAGAAATAGAAGAACTGCTTCTTACCTTAACACAGAGGATTCAGTAACACCTAAGAGGATTCGGTACAAGCACAACAGTAGAGAAGATTCGACAATAAATAAGGGTAAAAGAGAACAAGATAAAAGAACCAAAAATAAAGATAAAAAAACTTCTATGCAGGCTTAAGAGTTTCGGCTTTTAGATAATTTGAGAGAAGAATGTAGGTTTCGATTAACAAGAACAATTAGGAAACTGTGGTGTGAAGAAGAATGAAGAGGGGCTAAATAGATGTTTCGGCTTGAGAGAAAATGAGAGAATAAAGGTGGATTATCAAGGTAGGAATTGAAGATTCAGCTAAGAAAAATGGTGAATGTGGTAAGAGGTTTCGGTTTAAGATAGTAAGGAGATGTGCCACGTATATGACAGAAGAAAGAAAGAAAGAAAGTAATAGAGAACAAGTAGGAGAGTTGGGGGGTTTGGCTTTGGGGTGATGAAGTAGTACACAAACGACCAAAAGAGTTTAAGAAGATGAAAAGAAGGTTTCGATTTTTGCCTAAAAAAAAGTAATCAAAGACCCTAAGGGGGTTTCAGCTATTCAATGAAAAAGAAAGAAGAAAGAAAAAACATATAGGTTGACAAAGTGAAGATCACCAATTGCTAAAAAAGAGAACTCAAATCACATAGCTACTAAGCACCACCCAATTTTCGGCACCCACAATGACCAAACCGATTTTTACCCCTCCCTCTCAAGCATCCAACTTTCGGCCACTACCTCACCAACCCCCCAATCCCATATTTTCCTCCTAAATTCCCTCATGATCACTCATTCATAGTAGTTTTACTACTTCAAACCCCCACTTCCACTCATGGCCACACATTTGAATCAGTTGACCCGTTCAACACTCTACCCTTGAAGTGTCCCAGCCGAACTCCAACACCTCCCCTTCCAATGCCAAATTAAATCCTCAAAATACAACTCATGCAACTCGAACCTGCTCCCTACTCGTCCAAGCTCCCCCTTGAGGCGTCAACTCCCCCTTGCTCCTAGGCGTCCCTTGCCACTCCACCACCTCACTTTCTGTGTTACCAAACCACAAGCAAACCCTATAAAGCCTACCCCAGCCAGCTCTCCCCTAAAATACCTAAAACAAAAATTTTCAGCAAGGCTCAGGCTTAACCCCAAGCCTTCCCGGGACCCTGAAACTCACCAAACAACAAACAAAGCATAGCATACACACCTAATACATAGAGCCCCAAATTCCAGGATGTTACACATAATGTCTGTAGTGAGTTCAAAAAATAGTCTTTGCCACATCGGGTTCTTTGACTCTGAGTTGATAATAGATCGACTGAAGATCAATCCTTGAAAACAAATTTGCTCTATTGAGTTGATTGAATGATTTATCAATTTGGGGAATTAGATATTTTTTATTATTATTACCTTATTCAATTGCTAATAATCGATACACGCCTCAAGGTTCTATCTTTTGTAGGAAAATTCGGTTTGAAAACAATTTTCTTACATAGCATAAAATTAAAATTTTGAAAATTGACCGATTTGTGATATTTATAGCAATAAACCTTAGATCAAATCTTACCGTGTTTTCGGATAAATAAATCCTTGATGTTTTTTGAATTTTAACCAAAATATCTTCTCCACTTTTCTCGTACTACTAACTACTTCAAATGTGGGCTCAAACCAATTGAATCAAAACACGAACTAGAAAAATTTTCCTTTTAAGGTGAAAAGGAAATTTTCTTCTATAATAAAACCGTAGAATTGTTATTATGGAACAATATATATGTAACAGATTGAGAATAAATTCTCTTTATTTTTGGTAGAATAATAATCTCTCAAAGGTTGCCTTAATGACTCTACTAATGTCATCTTTTTCTAGGAAGAGAAGGTAGAACCCTTGTAGAGTTGCAGATATTTATTTTAAATAAAAAAACAACATCCTACTTAGAGGAGGAGAGGGGTGAATGACTTATCCTTGTATTGCTACTAGGGTTGTCACTCCTTTCATGTTATATGAGGGGTTTTCGGTCTATCTCACATTGAGTCCAATTACGAGTACTTCTTAGGCCTTTTTGACCTTGTACCCTTTAAAATGATCCAACTCAATTCAATTTCACTATTTCCCAAAATAAACTTTAATATCTACATATTAAATAATTTCTCACCCCAATTTTACCCCAGTAAAATTTTGACAATTTTACCCCTATTAAATTTTTTGATGATTTTACCCTCGATAAAATTTCAAGAACGTTCAATATGTCACAATCAACATGTTCACTATAACTGAATGATTTATTTTCATTTTTGGGCTTCAAAACAATTAAAAAACATAAACTCATTCTTCCATCTTTTTTAAGTAATCCTATATAGGATTGTAAGTTTCCATTTCCATTTCCATTTTTGGAAACCTACATTTATTTCCAAATAATTCCATTTCTCCATTTCAGAGAAAACCATAATCCTACCTGAATGTTTCCCATTTCTCTTTTTCTATTCATTTCGTTCATTTATAATGAAACACGCAATTCATTTTTAGTTTCAACAAGCTAGCGGAGGGACCGATTGAACATATGAAGTTGAGGCTCAAATGATTTATAATAAAGTTCCAGATTTTCGCCTATTAATTATAAACTCATTTAGTTACTAAGTCATTACACTATAATATCGTGACTAAGCTCTCCCCAACGACATACCATTATGAAAGTAACTACTCAGTGCTCGTCCAATGACCTTATCATAAGTGTGTTACCCTCATAGGATATCCTTGATCTCTTTGGGATAATATCTATTCTCCCAATATGATTCTATTTTATCTCATGGTAACCATTACATCTTCCTTCATGAAAAGTCAATCACTATCAAATAGTGATAGTGATCAAGTCATCCATCACAAAAAAAGACGACCCATAACTACGTTTACTTTTCATCAATCATATAATGCCAATGAGAGGGTATCATTTACCCATGTTTTTGGCTATGAATTCCACTGTTGTAAATGATGCTACATACCATAGAAGTCGTACACCCAACGCACCAGCTTTCGGTTCCTTATCTATTTGAACTCAAGCTTTTAATTACATCAAAGGGTACGAGTCACACATACATTGTCTACCATCCACTCAGGATTTAGGTATGTCACACGATGAATGTCACAAGTGAATAAATTCACAAACGGGTTCAAGATCTATTTTGCTTGGGTCCCGTCGATGTAATCATCAATCCGATCGCTTATATCTATGTCTCTATCTTCTGAGAGTTATCTGCTCCGATGCCTAAGACAAGGCATCTCCCTAATTGGACTTGATAGATGACATATTAGTCTTTCAATCGGTTTGGTCATCTCCGATTAAACTAAGGACGTTTTAGGTTCGTCTACTAATACAAGTTATTTTTCATATTACGATCTGACCACGTAATAGTGATTAGTATTAGTTAAACATTAGACAATAAATGAGCAACATTTGCTTCCTTTTTGCTTTGTGTGCAAAAACCATGTGAGGACAATAATACAAAGTATATTAATTGTAATTAATGAATTTGTTTTATAAACCAATCTGTTCAAAAAATTATAAGTGTATATTGATGAAAATACTACACTTAGGGCACAAGATCCAACACTTTTTCTTCACAGATAGAACTCTAACACCCTACAAGAATACACTCGGTCGATAAATCCTTAACCTGAAGTTCTTGCAACCGAGCTTTCAACTCTTTCAATTCAATTTGAGTCGGTTTATATGGCACAATAGAAATCAATGCAATTCCGGTGCTAACTTAATAGCAAATTCAACCTCCTTTCAAGCGTAAGTCTCGACAAGTCTTTAGGAAATATATCTAGAAATTCTCTAATTGTAAGGACTTGATCCAATTCGATCCCAAGATTCAGATATCTAGGTATAGGCTAAATACACCTCACACCCTTTTCTCGATCAATTCTCCGCTTGACATTATAGAAATTATATTGGTTGAGCATCTGCATCATTCAGATTCTACATTTATCATCTCACCCTCCATAGACTTCGAGAGATTCTTTTTTGTTTACAGATTGACCACAACATGCTTGAAGAAAATAAAGTATAAAAAGAATAAAAATAAAAGAATAGATGATGTAAGAATGAGATAAGGACCCATATGTAAAAGAAAATTGTGGCATAATATTATTTTCTTTTTGATATTCTCGCAGAGAAATATTATTGAAAGGGATTATATTTGACATGGTAGAAAGCATCAACTTAATAATTTCACTTTATTTTGTTGTAAAGTTGAGCAAATTACTTAGTGAGGATGAGATGAAATTTTAAGTCATCCAAAATTATCGTTGTTATTATTAAACTTATTTCAATACCCACGTATCAAGTTCAATCATGTGAGCTCGGAGTTGGTTGTGCTTTAAATTTCAAATAAATCGAACACCGTGCTTTAAAAAAGACACATTTAAGAAATTAATTCATAACGCAATAAAAAATAAATATTGCAATTATATCTTCTACTATTTTTATATGAAAACACAACTTTTAAACAAATCAAATGTCTAAAAACATCAGGATGTCTTAGCCACAATAATATTTTGGTTTTCTTTAAAAAGAAGAAGAAATTGGTGTTTATGTAGAACCGCAAGCTTGAAAATGTTGCTATGTAGGACACAAGCATTCACTATACAGGACGAACTAAGAAACACCAGATGATTGGAATTTATGAGGTTAATTTATGAATTTCTTAGGCCGTAAAAAGAAAACAAATATTCTATGCATTTATTACCACATTTTGTAAACAAATAAATATCTAAAAGGTCAAATATATATTAACCAAGGAATCCTTAGATACTGAATTCAGAAAGCAACATTTATGAATTATGATGAGACGTTTATATGGTTATATATTAAGATTATCTTTGAATCGTCCAACACAAGGATATCAATAAACACCTGAAAATCACCAAGAAATCATAGTCCAATGAAAAGGAATGAGAATGATCTGCTTGTATTTTTCTGCCAGATTATTTTATATGGTGATACCGACTTAATAAATATAGTACAAAGACATTCTACCATTGAGATAGTGAAGATACCTGTCACATTTGAGTTGATAATTTAATGAAGCAAAATTTTTGGATTAGTTATTATGTTGATATTTTGAAGATAGTATGCTTCATTTATGGAAGCCAATCCGTGACTATTGAAGATTGGATTGGATTCGAATGAATCAAGACAACTCTTGTTGTGTTGAGAATTAATTGAGATTGAGTTCTTGAGTTTAGTAGACCATATCTTCATCAAAGTTATGCATTGATTAAATGTACTGTAATTTTTATTTTCAAGGAGTTACTTTGCATTCATTTAGATTTTATCTTAGCAAGCCATAATTGATATATGCTCTTAAAGCTTGTCTAGGTTATGTATGATCCCATATTGAGAGCACTTTTAATTTGTTCATTGATGAACTATTTTGAGAGAGTACAAATTATTTTCTAAACCATTAGAGCTTGATGCTTGAATTCTCCTGATGTGGGTGTTCTAGTATTTAGGTTAAAAGGTGAGATCTCTATATTGGGGTGTGATAGAATGCAAATCACTTGTATTGTAAATTAAATATAATAAAATTACTCACTGAGTTAAGCTCTATGAATATAATGAAACCGAAATGGGAAATTCAAAATGCTCGGGATGAAAATGGGAAATATCTATAATACAGGTTGAATCGGATACAATTTGAAGGATTTTGTGGGTTCATGGATCGGGGCTTAATGAAGAACTTTATAAGTTTCCAAAATTGAAGATACTGAGCAGGAAATTGAATTTCAATTATTTGTGGAAACATATCAATTGGTGGAACCGTTGATAAAAGAAAGGGATGTCAGATATGAATCACTCACATATTCTTCTCAATTATACGATCCGCAGGATTAATTTGGAAAACCAGTAAGGATATGCAAGAACAAACAATTTTATTGAAACATTCCTTTAATGAACTCCTCGAACTTCTATAGTAAATAGAATATACAGAATTGTGATCAATCAAATATTGCAAAGCCTCGGTATCTATTATCGATCGAATTGGATCATAACGAAATTTCACGTAAGTAAACTTTAATATTCTTTGTATTTTTATTTACTCAATTTTTCTATGTGCCAAGTCATCTATAACCACGGTAATGAAGACTTCCATTAACTGTTGTTTTACTTAACAATCAACAACTGCAGGTAACCAACAATTATGAATTTCTATACTTCAATGATTTGTTTTAACACGCTAATATATTTGTGTCATTACATATTTTGATTGTTTTATATTTTATCATGATTTCAACTTATAACATATTTTACATAATTTATTAAATAACTTAATCTTAACCTTAAACTAATTTATTTTAAGAATTTGGTACACTTATTCAATATTGTACTCAAAGTTTTGATATAATTTTTCAAAGTGAAATTGGGGGTATCAAACTATTAAAATGTTTCTAATTTGGTGATCAATTTTTTTAAAAATATTTAGTTATTGACATTATTAACATTTTATATTACAAATTCCGCTTCAATTATATCATTAACAGAATATTGATGGTATCTTTTTATTGGCATAATAATAAATTTTGCCTTCAAATGTTTACTGCTTTTATCAATTTAGTTTCCATTTTGAAAAATTCAACAAAATAGCCATCAACTTTACATATTATGTAAATTTATTTCGATTTATATAAAATATATATAAATAAAAATTTAAAAATGTAAAAGTTAGGAAATTATTTAAAACTTCATTTTTTATATAAATACAAAAAAATTAAAAATATCAATATAAATATTAAGAAAATTAGAAAATATATAACAAAAAAATGTGATCCCCTACGATACTCCATTAACGGTGCTGAAAGTGGTATGTTGGAAATTATCACAAGCATGAAAGCATGTTGCAGCTTTTTGTAGACATTGTGTATACCTGTATGTTAAGCAGATTAAATTTTATTTTACATCTATCTTTCTAGGGGAACTTGATGATGCTCATGAGGCCTCTAAACTGTCGCATGGAAGGGGTTTTGAAAACAAGGTCAATACGATGAAATCATTTTGATTTTTCAATTCACAATTGCTTATATCTATTATCAAACGTTATTTAATTAATTTTTTAAGAGCTTATGTAAACTATAATGTTTCAAAAATTCAGCTTTGTATTTTAAAAAACCTTTATTTAAATAAATAGTCGATTCGTAAAACCTTTTATCAAGCATACAAATAAATCTAAAATCACGTCAAAAACAAAACAATCCAGAGAGTCCCAAAATTACAAACTCTCAAACCAAATCCAAAGTTTTAAATTAAACCATAAATAGTAAAGCTTAAGGAGTTCCAGATAAAGTGGTCATCATCAATCTCTACCAAGATCGATCCGCCTAAGTCTATGGATTACCCAATGTAACAAACAAATAGACGTGAGTTTAAACTCAAGGTGTAACCCAGTAGAATTAAGCATGCAATCATACAGAATCATATACACAGTCAGAAACAGATATGATTCAGGTTCGAGCTCAAGCCTATTTCAAATATAGATACAGTAAACAGAATTAGATAATCAAAATCCTACCCCCATCCTCTACACACCATCTCTGACCATCCCAACACACCATGTGGGGTTAAAAACACTCACTCATCCCTACACACAATGTTGTGCCATTACGACGCCAGATCGGAGATAGTGCGTACCATGTCGCCAGATATTAGGCGATGACCGCCAGATAGAACACTTCTCCATCAATACAAAACCCACCCCACAATCATATGCAAAACAGACATGTATAACATACTAGACATGCTCAACATGTTATGTACATATATCAAAATAATCAAATATGCATGGCATTAACACATTTAGAACGGATTATCGCCTATCGATCTACGCTTTAGGCTTGGTTAGCCCTTACCAACCCTACGGTAGGCCCACAGTCGATTGGGACGACTCGTGCGACCCTAGGAGAGATTTCAAAAAAGATGGGCCCTCATTCCCTTGTGGGTTGCCTGTGTGGGCCCACATGCCCATATTGGCCTTACCCGTGTGGCCCACACGCCCAGCCCAAAGTTCACACTGCAGGGCCCACACAACCAACTTAGTCGAGCCCGTGTGGTCCACACGACCACACTCGAGCCACCACACGCTGTGTGCTAATCACAGCCATGCCTTCGTTGACCACACGGTCGTGTTCTCTCACATGCCCGTGTGGCGTCGACAATATGGTTTTTGGCTTTTGTCGAAGCCTCATTTTCGCAGATTTCGCACACACTGACATCGATTTGTCAGAAAAGCAATCTCAGCCTTCCAAAGCCTAAAATAGAGTACCCAACATCAATTTAGCAGATTGATTAACAATTTTGACACAAGAAACGACAAGGAACCGACTTACCCTAGATGACAAATAGCCTCTAATGCTTGAAGTGCGATTTCCTACTCCACACTCTGCTCCTAAACACAAAATACCAGCAATCAACCACCACATACTGACATTGCCACCCCAATCAAAAGTTAACGGAATGCCAAGCATACTTACCAACCAAAAGAGTCTAGAAACGCATTAGTGATGGTTGAACGAAAGTTTTTCCCCATAGAAAACAGAGGAAACCACGAAAATTGAAGATGGAAAGAATAAAAAGAATTTTGAGGAAACCACGAATTTTCAAAAAAAAAAAAGAATAAAAATCAAAAATGAAAAAAATTTGATAACTACCCACAATATCTCAACCACCTCAGAATTTAGATTCCACCCAAATTCTCTCAGAAAATCGAGCCAAAAATAACATCCATGCTCACGTAGGAATTCGAACACAAGACCTCCAACATACCCACTCCTTACCATTTGAACCAATAGGCTCATTTTGATATGGATTTATATGAAATTAAATAAAACCCACTGCACATGGATAAGGCTTGATTTTAAAAAAATAACCAAAATTTGCCAAAGGCAGGACTTGAACTTAAGACCTTTCACACACATCCAAAATACTTAACCACTAAAGCAAATACACAATTGTGTTAAATATTTATAGAAACACAGATGCATTTTTCAGGGCATTACAATATCAAACATTATTGTTGCCATCTCTGAACGGGTTGATTGCGAAAATCGAACTAGCTCTAGTACCAGTTTGTTGGGGATAAACCTGGTTATGCAACGAACAAGTAAAATAACAAAAGAATTGAAAAGATCAAATAAAAAAAATTTACCTGAATAAAAAAACCACGGGTAAAGATATTTTCACTAAAATTGTAAAAATGAATAGTATAAAAGATGGAGATAAAACTAAATCTCGAAATTTGAAATAAGAATCCTCAAAACGTAAACACAAAAATATTTGAAATCTTATAAAAGCTAATATCTAAATGTGTAATTGTTTATTTTACTAGGATAAAAATGACTTATTTATAAACTAAATTGTAGGTCAAATAATATTAAAGTAACCTACATTAATAAGAGTTTCAGTGAGAAACTAAAAACAATATTTAACTTAGAGAATAAAAATTGAAAAATATAAAGCATAACTCCACAGAAACAAAGCTACCGTCAGTTCAACTGAGATTTCCTCCATCAGATAAACCAAACAATTCATTCAATGTTTTGCGGATATCACACTTTTGGTTATGTTGTTGACTTCCTAGTTCTTCAATCCACGATTTCCCTCCTACATTGACGGTGTGACCATTTTGTTTTTCGTTTGTAATATCCATTTCATCATCAATGTTTTCCCTTTGGAACTCTTCATCTTTGAAATTTTAGAATGAAAATAGAGGACTAATATCAACAAAACAGTGTAAAGGCTTGAAGTTTAAATATGCTGACTTTTCATACGCCTCTCCTTTATATTATTAACTGATCTTTTTTTCCAATTCATATCTTATTTTTCGGCAAAGCAATAATTGCTGTTGATAATGGACATTAATGTAAGGCATATGCAAAGAGCTATTCACATTGGGATGCCTTACCAATTATAGCAAACAGTGGCGATTAACATTGAGGGAGAGGAAAACTATCTTAGGAAAGTGTTTCGTAAATTCAAATTTAACTAAAAATTTTAAAAATTAGAAAAAAAAATTTGATTTGTCATTTTCTCGTTAAAATGAATAAGGATAACGTGGAATCATAGTTTCATAAAATAACAATTTTACCCTTTAATAAAATAATAATTTTCTCATTATTAAATTTTTATCATAAATTATATTGAAATTTATTAAAATATGGTTATCAAAATAATAATTATAGGTATTTAAAATTAAGTTTTTATACTGATATTTTAAATTTTTATTAAATGTAATAAATATAAAATAAAATAATTAAAAATATATATTAAAAATAATATTTTACTAGCATTAAAAAATAATTTTATTAGAATATATTAATATAAGTAATAAAGTATTTATTATTAAATTTATGAAATTATATATTAATATAAGTGATAAAGTATTTATTATTAAATTTATGAAATTATACTTTTATTTATTTACAGTTATATTTAATATAACATAAATAATTTTTATTTAATTAATATTATATAATTTATTATTTATTTCATCATATAAATACTTCAAGAACAAGAACAAGAACAAAATTAAACTTTTTCTATTTAATATTACATTGAATAACTATACTTAGGTATAACAGAAAATTGCTATTACAAGTGAGATGGAGAAAAAATATTCATTCCATTGAAAGACTAGAATAGCCATTCCCCAACCTAATAATAGAGTATTTTTATTCTGATTTTTGTCCGTAGAGAATCTCCTTCTATGCTTTTGCTTCTCCACTGGTTTGTTATAATCTTCGTCCTATTTCATACTTCTAATAAAAACAAAAAGTACAGTACGAGTTTTTAGACACCATAAATAAAATTTAAAAGTTAATAAGTGTTTTATTTAGATATAGTAAAATATTAAAAATAAATATTTATGAAAAAGAGGCATTCAAAATTTTAAAGTACTACAACAAAACAGTCTTTATAGCTTACACTTTTTTGACATAAGACGACACAAAATGGTTGGCATAGGTTTCATGACGCTCATCCGACGTTGCAAAATAGTTGTATATAGTGGGGTTGGTATATGCATGACGATGCTTTTGAAAAACGTCGCCATAAGTCAACATGTTCGACCTTTATTGAAAGGTTGTTAAAAGTTTAGTCAATGCCGAATTTTAAAAAGGTTGGAAAAGATCTAGTCAAGTCCAACCTTTGAAAAAGCTTGTGATAGACTGTTTAAGACAACGTTAAAAAGGTTGGTATAATTCTTGTCTAAGGCAACTTTTAAAAACGGTTGGGATAGAGCCAGTATAAGGCAACATTAAAAAGATTGAGATAGACCTTGTCTAATACAACCTATATAAAAAAAGGTTGGGATAAACCTATCTAAGGCAACTTTAAATAGGTTGGGATAGACCATGTCTAAGGCAACCTTTAAAAAAGGGTTAGCATAAATCCGTTTAAGGCAACCTTAAAAAAGTTGGGATAGACCATGTCTAAGGCAGCCTTTAAAAAAAGTTGAAATAAATCTGTCTAAAGCAACTTTAAAATAGTTGGGATAAATATTATCTAAGGCAATTTTTAAAAAAGGTTGGGATAGGCCCGTTTAAAGCAACCTTAAAAAGGTTGAGATAAATCTTGTCTAGATAAATCTTGTTTAAGATAACCTTTAAAAAAGGTTAAGATAAACCACCTAAGATAACTCCGAAAAAGATTGGAATAGACACGTATAATGTTTTTTTATTTCAATATTAATATATTTTTATAAATATTTACAGTGAATAATGATAGGAATTTTGCTTTAAATACAACTAAAAATATAAAATTAAAATTAAAATAAAGATTAAAGATTCACTACAAAATCGATATAACAATCAAAATACACTAACATTTAGCTTAAATGTATATCACTAACATTCAACTCAATGTACAAAAGTAAACAAATAAAAAAGTACCTAAGGCAATGGACATTGATATTGATGTTATACTACAAAAAAGCTATTATAGTTTGAGGTTCCATCATCATCAGAATCGACACAATCAGAAAACCAGTTATGCTTTGAGCTATTTACGCTTTTCAAGTGTATCAATTCTCCTTCTAACTCTTGAATTTTCAACACATAAGTTTTCACTAAATTAAGATCCTGCAATAATGCAAATACACATGTCAACCAAGATTATGTTCCTCAACCGCTAGATTTAATAGCTAGGCAAAGATGTTACCCGATTCGATTAAAGTCAACCTCCTCCCATGATTTACCATTACTAATGATTCAATTTGCATTACTAGTTTGTCTTTCTCAACTGAAATATTAAATATGCATGATATTTAATAGTGCATTTGACCAAAGATACATTTGAAAACAAAAAGAAAAACAAAAGACACCGAGCATCAAGTGCACGCTAGGCTAATTGTTCACTAGTGAACCTCGTTCTTGAAGATCTCGTTGTAGCTCGAATTGCTAGCTTCAAGTAAAGATACCTTGTGCTTGAGAATCTAGAAACCAAGAAACTTACTTTAAGCAATCAAGGTTAAGAAAGTCAATAGAAGTATTTTCAACTTCTATATGATATAACCTCAAGTTCATCAAATGGTGTTTGGCCATCACCACGATAAAACAAAAGCTCGACTTGCAATTGCTCAATTTGGCTCGCATTCTTTGCAAATCGAAATGCCATTGGATCACGGTTTATCTAATCAAGAAAAGTGATGAGATAGTCGAATGAGACTTATAAAACCAATAAGAGAGGTTTTCTTCCGAAAGCACGTAAACACTAGTACTTACAACCGCTTTATTCAATGTTCCGAACACGATTGGCATACTTCAAAGTGTTTAGGGTTTCTTTAGCATTGGTATCAAATTGACCGACACAAGCTACAATCACATGTGAAAGAAACAATCTTAAACGAAGTAAAGAAATTCAAAGCAAAACTCGGTACTAGCATATAACAATAATGCCAACTATTTAACGCCTAATATATTTAATCGCATACCAATCATCACCGCTTTGCTATTTCCACCAAGTGAATCTTGTGAATTTAAATTTCCATCAAGAAATGTAAAATTTCTTTTCTCAAGTAGGTAGTTTCAATTAAGGACATCTATAATACACACACACGCACGCACACATATACACAGTGAGAGAGAGAGAGAGAGAGAGAGAGAGAGAGAGAGAGAGAGAGAGAGAGAGAGAGAGTTTAGTTAAAAAAGGAGAATTATTGCTATACATCTCAAGACTAATCACATTCCGGATCCAAGGAAACACAAAAATCACGAAATCCAAGTGGTAGTCTTATAGAATAAAACCTAATGTGTTCGTCTTTTGCTTGACATACAAATACCAATTTTCTAGTCATCAATGTTGTCATTGTTAATGTATAAAATGTACTCTAAGTAGAATGAGCTCACTTCCCAATTGTTTGTTGCTTAACAAAATTCTAAGCATTCTGATTTATTGAACATTTCAATGCATTAAACCTAAAGACTAATTGAATTGACTGATAGCAAATTGATTTATGTTGTCAATGTAAGGTAGTGACTTTGAATCATGAAGTAACAGATTTAAATTGCATAAATATTTCATAAAGAGACACAGCAAGTAGCTCATATGTTTACAAGATGCATTAACATTCGCCTCCTCCTCCTTTAAACAACCCTTGTCACTTGTATAAGATCTTGTGGCTCATTTGGTTATCTAAAGGGCAACCCATATTAAGCTCAAGAGTTCGGGAAGGATAGACAAACTTACAAAACCCCATTCAAACTTAATGGTCAAATCTCAAATTAAGTGGAATCCATCTTTTCTATTGTAGTTTGCTTTACTACTCGCGGAGGTGTAAAGACAATAGAAAGAAACGATGTAATGGCTCAAATGTAATTTTCTAGCGGCCAAATGTAATTTTCTAAGTCTCTTTCCATTCTAGACTTGTCCATGATCACATCTTGAAGTTAACATCACAAGGACCCAACCATTTAGGCAAGTAACATATGTCGCAACATTTTACCTCTATAATAAAGCCCCTACCAAGAAAAGGCAAGTTCGTTTAAGACATTTCCCATTCTGGAAAAACCAAAATTGGTGATTTGACCCATCACCAACCTAAAAGCAAAGCTCTATAGAAGATGCAACCATTGCAAATGACTTTCCATAAACTACCATGGTAAACATATAATCTAAAACTAAAGGTTGGCTTATGACAATTACACGATAAAAGCATAAGCATGACCTATGCTATTGATATCAAGATATCCTAAATCGAAAATCAAAGAAGAGATCCACCAACGTTCATCAACAAATGAATAGAACACAATCAAAGTCGATACAAATATGCAAGACCATTCAAAAGCACAACAATAAAACCTTTTCGTAAACAAAAGCAATGAAGCAAAAAGCAAAAGACTTAAGCTACCAATTCTATTCCTCTCGTCCTTGTTTCAACCTTCAAAAACTATTATATTTATAAGAAAAAACAAAAACAAAAAGAGATTAATAGTTAAATAACCAGCTATAAGACTAAAATAATTACTAAATTAGTAACAAAAGAAATCACATATATAGCATTAAACAAATAATAATCCACTAAATCTAGATATAATCATAACAAAAATATATATTTTCTCCATTTATCTACGAATGAAGAAAATTGAATAACAAAAAAATCAATATTTTTTGTGAGCAAAACTTAAAAAGAAATCCAAAAATCCATTCCATTTTTCTAGCATTTCTATAAACATTACAAAAGAGAGATTAGCGTCAAATAAATCCATGAAAAAAAAAGAACTTACGGGATCTAAGAACTAGAAGAACAACCAAAGCAATGCTCTTGAGACGATGCATCACATTCATGATTTTTGTAACATCCTAGATTAGGGGTTGTGCGTTTGGAGCATAACTCAAGTGTTAATAGGCTTTAAGTGTGGTTGGTGATGTTTTAAAGGTTTTAAAACTCTAGGATTAAAAGGGGATGCATTGGAAATTTTGAAATTTTAAGTTAAAGGGGAAATTAAGGCAAGGTGGCCTTAAGAGAAAAAGTATGTGAAATTTGACACACAAACAAGCTTGGAAAAGTGGCTTGAAGATGCCACTTAGGGCCTCTGAAATGGCGCCACATGCAAGGGTGTTGGGCCCGAGTTCGAGTCACATGGGAAGCAAATAAAAGAAGTTTTATTTTGCTTCCGTATACGAGGTGGACGGTAACAAGGCTCTTAAAAGGGAGTTTTATTCTCTTTAAAATTCACTAAATAGGATAAATGATGATTTATCTTAAGTATTTTTAAAGAGATAAATAAGGATTTATTTATCATTATTCCCATGAGATAAAGGTTGGATTAAACTCTTTATTTTATGATAATTAAAGGATAAAGCTATCAAATAGAAGAGTGGTGGCCAAGTAAGGATTCCTTAGATGATAATTTCGTCTATAAAAGGAAGGAAGGAGGGCTACTCATTAATTTTCTTCCTTCTTCTCTCTCGCCAAAATTCTTAGGGTTCTCTTCTCTTCTTATCTTTTCTTTTGTCTAGTCAATTCCCTAGCCTCCTCTCTTTTATTCAAAACCAAAACACAATCCAACCTAGTCAATTCTTCATAGCACCAAAAGTCAAATTCGCCAAAGTCAATCTTTGTTGTGACAGTAAGGTGTTGCCGATTTCATCCAAAAGGTAAGATCAACTATTATTTGATTTTCAATCTCTTTAGCCAAAATATAGGAATCTAACTCCTTTAGAATTCCATGGCTGAAATTTGGAAGGTTTTCTTCGGATCTAGTAGTTGTCGACTACAAGGAGCGGTTTTGGATTTAGATCCGTAAGGTAAGGCAAGAGTGATTTTCGCCATAGGCCATTTTGGTATATAATGTTAGCCGATTCGACTTAGGTGGTGTAGGAAGGAGTTCTACAATCGCAAAGGTGCAAATCGTTAGACGGGTTTTCGGATTTAGTCAATTGTGCTAATCAAAAGCGTAGTTATCGCACTATTCTCCGTTATTGTATGTTGTTAAGTATGTTTGATTATGATGTGTATGTTAGCCGTAAATAATGGCTAAGATGGTGGATACCGTAGTGGGTAATCGATTAATCAAGTCGCTGCTCTATTTTGCCTATGATATATGTGTGATATTTGTGGTGAGCATGTGATAAATATTTACTCGATTGTTAATCTAACATGATACACATATATGCATGGGACTTGGGATGTGAAAATTGAAGGAAAGGGTGTACATCATTATGTACGTGGTCTAATGCTAGCCTCGTTACATTAGCGCTTGATGTTAGCTATGTGCTTCATCAAGGGAGGTGGTGGCTAAGTGCCCATCTCGGCGGTTGATAGTCATGTGCATCACCGTGGACCGATTGATATGTGGGATCCCTATGGGATCGGTGGTTCACCACTACCTTGAGCAAAGAAGTCCGCCAAGGTAAGATATGTGGATCATTATGTGATCGGTGGTGGATTAGCCACGGCCTTGAGCAGGGGGTCGCCAAGGTAGGTGTAATGGATGGACCCTAGGTTGGGATGGGCTTCATAATTGCATATTTATGTGTATGGATCTGTGGATATGGGCCAAGCCCATATGTGGAGATATGTGAAATGACTATGCACCGAGCCTGGTTTGACTCACCCAATATTTTAAACCTTTCGGTGATGCGTAAAGCTTGGACCGGTTGGAGTGGATACAAAGGTGGCCATGCGTATGCATTTTCATGCGTAAAGATATTTTAATTAATTAAGCATTTATATCTTCAAGACTTTGATTATTCAATTATTGTAATAAGGCCCCTAAAAGTATTTAAAGTCTGTTTAAGTGTTTCTCATTAAGTTTATTATTGTGTTTTATTATGGATTGACAATTGAGGAATTATTTGCAAATGATTTTTATTTAAATCTATATATACTAAAGTTTTAATCCGGATATTTTTATAAACACCACACCTTACTTAAGAATTTTAATGAACACTGTTTTCTAAACTTAACAAAATTTTCGTGTTTTATCCTTAAGTTCAAATTTGTTTCAAACGCTTTCCGCAGTTGGCATTTCAAATTCGGTCAAGTGAATGGGCCGGTTTGGGTGTTACAAATTGGTATCAGAGCCCTTCAAAACTCGACTTGAGGGTTGTGGGGCCCAAAATGTTTTCAAAAATGGGCTTTTCGAAAAAAATGGGCTTTTTAGAAATTTTTCAGGTTATTCTAGCATGGCACCTAAGTCTCCGACCCGCAGTCCACCAGGTAAGTACCTCGAACTATCTGTGTGATTATGTGAATTATAGAAGGGTAGAAAAGGAATGGAACGTAGAATAGCATGATAGGAACTTGAACCCTAAGATTAGTCTACTCAAACACAAATACATAAGACTTAATGCACTAAACAAACCTATGGCTAAGTCAATCGAGTTAGGTGTGGTAACCATGGTACGCATGTCAGGATTGGATCCCAAGAGCTCGGTATTTAAGCAGCCCTAGTGACTCACCTCCTCTCGCAGAATCCTACCTGTGCGTAGCTTCTGGCTCACCCTAACCCGTAAGACTTAGTGGGTGTGGCAACCTCAGGCGCATGTCTAGGAATGGTTTCAGGGAGCTTGGTATTTAAGCAATCTGTGACTCACCTCCTCTCCACTGAATCCTCGCCTAGTACGTAGCTTTGGTTCACCCCGACCAAGAAGACTCACCATAAAGCTAAACTCAATAACTAAAACCCGAAAGGAACTAGCCATGTTTTTTTATAAGAACCCTAATTTTAAACTCTTAAAATCATTTTTCTTTAATTGTGGAAACTATCTTTTCTACACAATTTTCAAAAACTTCGATTTATAAAATTACTAAAATACCCCTAGTGGTAAAATTACAAAATGCCATTGGTTTATAAAATGTCTAAAATACCCACAGCTTTAATCAACATTATTTTATAACAAGTTCAAAAAAAACCTAATTTGCAAATTAGCAAAATACCTTGATTTTGGAAGAACTACAAAATTGCCCCTAACTTACAAAATTACCAAATGACCTTGATTTCCAAAATTTTTGCAACTTCATCGCTTTTGGAAAATAAATTTCTCAAAAGAACCCTCAAAGTTTTGCAAATTTTGAAATATCCCTGAATTATTAAACTTTACAAATTTACCCCGTTTATTACCAAATTACCCCAAAATTAAAATTACCAAATACCCTCGAATTTCCAAATTTACCAAAGAACCCCGGACTATAAAATTTCAAAATACTTTTGACAAAATTATCAAGGAACCTTATTTGACAAATTACGAAAATATCCTCAGAGGACAAATTACGCAAATACCCCTAGTAGTGGAAAAATAACAACAATGAAAACTACAACATATCTCCGAATGAACGAAGGTTCATAATTGGTTGATGGATGTATGAATGAATGAAAAGACTGTGCATGTGTGAATACGAAAGAACCACTCCTAAATTCCTTTTCATAAAATTTCTTGCGGTAATCAAGTGAAACAAAAGTACTAATTCATAAAACTTTCAAATCGATTAAAGCGCACGCTTAGATATGAATTCTAGAGGACGCGGTCGTCAGGACGCAGTAGAGAAGAATGACTAGGTCAAACCCGTTAGATCGGGTCAAGGGTCCGATAATGAGGTACCACCGCCCCACCACTCCCAAATTGTTGGTGTGGAGCAAGAAGCTCGATGGGAGAAGATGCCGTCGGTCGCAGTCAGGTCATGAAGTTCTTGAGTTAGTGGTGGTGCAGAGGAAATTTGGGAGCTCAAAAGTCTGCACTGAGCGACTCGAGCCAACGGAGCTGAGGTGTTTCGGGCGATCGTGTGGCACCCAAGACGACTAAATATTGGTTGGAAGCAACCGAGTAATTATGGATGAGCTCGATCCGACCACCAAGAGAAAGTGAAAGGAATGGTGGCGCTGCTCATGACGAGCATATCAATGGTGGCTAACACCGGGATAGTGCCACGGAGAGGATCTCACCGAGTACGCTAAGGCTGCACATCGTAAGAAGTATGTCGGTACTCATTATATTGATGCGCAGAGGAAGGCGCTTCGGGCTGGTTCAAGGAACAAGTCCGTAGCGTAATACGAGGTCAATTCTTAAGGTTGCCGATATGCTCGAGGGTAGTTGCTACGAGCATGAGCGATGTGTCCGGTTCGAGGACGGATTAAGGGACGACCGAGGTTGTTGATAGCTCCTCATCGTGAACGGAGTTCACGTGTTAGTCGAAAAGGCTAAGGTAGTGAAGGATTAAGGACTCGGTGAGACGTAATGTAGATAAGGATAGGAACCGGATAGGAGGAATTTTGGATCGTCTGAATCATCCGAGGGTCTTCGAAAAGACCGAGGGTTGAAAATTCTTTTCGTGTTGCTAAGCCGCCTATGGAAAATCCGGACCGTCTGTGTGTTCAGTGTGGAAGGTATCATGTCGGAAAGTGTTGGAACCGAAACGGAATGTTTTAGGTGTAAGTCTAAGTCTCACTGATTAAGGATCGCCCTCGGATCCGAATAGGGCTCGGACAATGTGCCAAGGTTATGTGCAAATGGTAGAGATGGTCGCAAGTTTACAAGGGGTCGTGGTCCAAACCATGGAGGAAATGGTTCAGTCGAGGTCGTGGAGCACCAAACAGAGAGGTCAAGGTGCGATGCAAGGCACCAAGGTTGGTTTATGCAATGACCGTCATGAGGGGAAGATGTGCCCGAGGTGACAACGGTAAGTTTCTTATTTCGGATTATCCTTCATTGCTTTGTTCGTTATAAGGTCAGTTCGTTCCTATGATTGCTAATGAAGTGTATGGAACCTTGATTGCGAACTTAGAGAATGTGCCTAGGTAGTATAATAGTTCTTTAAGATCAGAGTGCACAGCAGTAGGGAGTAAGTGGGGTAAGTTAGGATGTACGGATGCTCGTTAGTAAGTAATTTCGAGGACGAAATTATTTTAAGGAGGGTAGAACTGTAACATCCTAGATTAGGGTTGTGCGCTTGGAGCATAACTCAAGTGTTAATAGGCTTTAAGTGTGGTTGGTGATGTTTTAAAGGTTTTAAAACTCTAGGATTAAAAGGGGATGCATTGGAAATTTTGAAATTTTAAGTTAAAGGGAAATTAAGGCAAGGTGGCCTTAAGAGAAAAGTATGTGAAATTTGACACACAAACAAAGCTTGAAAAGTGGCCTCAAGATGCCACTTAGGGCCTCTCGAAATGGCGCCACATGCAAGGGTGTTGGGCTGAGTTCGAGTCACATGGGAAGCAAATAAAAGAAGTTTTATTTTGCTTCCGTATACGAGGTGGACGGCAACAAGGCTCTTAAAAAGGGAGTTTTATTCTCTTTAAAATTCGCTAAATAGGATAAATGATGATTTATCTTAAGTATTTTTAAAGAGATAAATAAGGGATTTATTTATCATTATTCCCATGAGATAAAGGTTGGATTAAACTCTTTTATTTTATGATAATTAAAGGATAAAGCTATCAAATAGAAGAGTGGTGGCCAAGTAAGGATTCCTTAGATGATAATTTCATCTATAAAAGGAAGGAAGGAGGGCTACTCATTAATTTTCTTCCTTCTCTCTCTCTCCGTCAAATTCTTAGGGTTCTCTTCTCTTCTCTTTTCTTTCTTTTGTCTAGCCAATTCCCTAGCCTCCTCTCTCTTTATTCAAAACCAAAACACAATCCAACCTAGCCAATTCTTCATAGCACCAAAAGTCAAATTTCGCCAAAGTCAATCTTTGTTGTGATGTATGGTGTTGCCGATTTCATCCAAAAGGTAAGATCAACTATTATTTGATTTTCAATCTCTTTAGCGAAATATAGGAATCTAACTCCTTTAGAATTCCATGGCCAAATTTGGAAGGTTTTCTTCGGATCTAGTAGTTGTCGACTACAAGGAGCGCTTTTGGATTTAGATCCGTAAGGTAAGGCAAGAGTGATTTTCGCCATAGGCCATTTTGGTATATAATGTTAGCCGATTCTCGACTTAGGTGGTGTAGGAAGGAGTTCTACAATCGCAAAGGTGCAAATCGTTAGACGGGTTTCGGATTTAGTCAATTGTGCTAATCAAAAGTAGTTATCGCACTATTCTCCTATTATTGTATGTTGTTAAGTATGTTTGATTATGATGTGTATGTTAGCCTAAATAATGGCTAAGATGGTGGATACCGTAGTGGGTAATCGATTAATCAAGTCAAGGTTTATTTTGCCTATGATATATGTGTGATATTTGTGGTGAGCATGTGATAAATATTTACTCGATTGTTAATCGACATGATACACATATATGCATGGGACTTGGGATGTGAAAATTGAAGGAAAGGGTGTACATCATTATGTACGTGGTCTAATGCTAGCCTCGTTACATTAGCGCTTGATGTTAGCTATGTGCTTCATCAAGGGAGGTGTTGGCTAAGTGCCCATCTCTACGGTTGATAGTCGTGCATCACCGTGGATCGATTGATATGTGGGATCCCTATGGGATCGGTGGCTCAACCACGGCCTTGAGCAAAGAAGTCTGCCAAGGTAAGATATGTGGATCATTATGTGATCGGTGGTGGATTAGCCACTACCTTGAGCAGGGGTCCGCCAAGGTAGGTGTAATGGATGGACCCTAGGTTGGGATGGGCTTCATAATTGCATATTTATGTGTATGGATCATGTGGATATGGGCCAAGCCCATATGTGGAGATATGTGAAATGACTATGCACCGAGTCGATTTGACTCACCCAATATTTTAAACCTTTCGTGATGCGTAAAGCTTGGACCGGGTTGGAGTGGATACAAAGGTGGCCATGCGTATGATTTTCATGCGTAAAGATATTTTAATTAATTAAGCATTTATATCTTCAAGACTTTGATTATTCAATTATTGTAATAAGGCCCCTAAAAGTATTTAAAGTCTGCTTTAAGTGTTTCTCATTAAGTTTATTATTGTGTTTTATTATGGATTGACAATTGAGGAATTATTTGCAAACGATTTTTATTTAAATCTATATATACTAAAGTTTTAATCCGGATATTTTTATAAACACCACACCTTACTTAAGAATTTTAATGAACACTGCTTTCTAAACTTAACAAAATTTTCGTGTTTTATCCTTAAGTTCAAATTTGTTTCAAACGCTTTCCGTAGTGGCATTTCAAATTTGGTCAGAAGTGAATGGGCCGGCCATTTGGGGTGTTACAATAACTTATTAACACAATTATTGATATATCATCATTTTATGTTTACATAAATGGCTGCTTATTGGTCCTGATCAATCAAAGCCATTCTTCGGACTAGTAACCCTGCTAGCTCCCAATCCGATTAGCCAATATTATCTCGGTTCAAACATCATTGACCAACACTTAAATAGTAAATTGATTTCTAGAATGGTATCATTATCCAGCCTAACAAAGAATGAGAAACCGAAAAACTTGGTCAAACCGAATCGATTAATTCTAATTAGATTAGTTTGATTTCTAACACTAGCGAACATATGACATTCTAAGCACCCTACAAATAAGGTTAAAAATGCTTGATTAAAATAGCTCGATTCGATTGACATCGATTAATCGATTTATGCATCAAACTGCTTTTAGTAGCATTGGCCTCGCTCCCTCACATCTTCATTTGATCTATCCTAAACCTTAAACCTTATAACCTTAAACACCAACTTCTAAAACACTCACTCTAAACCATAAACCATAACCCTTAAATATTGGAACCCTAAACTCAAAACCATATCCCATAAACTACAAACCTTAAACATTTAACTCCAAATCTTAAACCCTAAATTAATTAGATAAATTTTAATATTATATATTCTTTCAATATTTTAGGAAATTTAAATAACATTTTCAATTTACTAATTAATTTTGTTTCTTTAGAGATGCATCTGTTACCAATTTTTTAAATTTTAATATATATAAAGTTTATCTATTATTTATTAAATAATTTCAACTATAATTATAATTTTAATATATTCATATTAATATTATCCCTAAACCTTAAACCCTAAACAAATAATCACAAAATCCTAATATATTAAACCCCAAACCCATAAACACAAAACCCTAAAACCTTAAATAATAAACTATAATCCCTAAACCCTAAACTCTAAACTCTAAACCTTAAACCCTAAACTAAATTGATTTTTACGGCATTTTTATTAAAACCTTATTCACACTCGGGCTATTAAGTTATTTTTAGTTTGAATATATATATAATTATTCACAAACTGATTATGTAAAATTTTAAGAATATTCATATTTTAAATCCAATTTTTGGTGCTACACATTAAAAAAAGCCTAATTAAGGAAATTTGGGACGTTACACATTTATACAAAGAGTTAGCCGAGCGTATGTTGACAAGTCTATCCCAACACTTAGGAAAGTGTCGCCTCAAAACCTGCTGCCTTAGACTAGACAAAAGCCAACTCTTATTCAAGCGTTGCCTTAGGCATACATATCCCAACACTTATATAAAGAGTTGGCTAAAGCGTAGTCTATCGCAACACTTAGAAAAGTGTCGCCACAAAAGTGTCGCCTCAGACTACACAAAAGCCAACTCTTATTCAAGCGCTTGCCTTAGGCATACATATCCCAACCCTTATACAAAGAGTTGGCCAAAGCATAGTCTATCCCAACACTTAAAAAGTGTCGCCACAAAAGTGTCATCTTAGGACTACACAAAAGCCAACTATTATTCAAGCGTTGCCTTAGGCATACATATCCCAACCCTTATACAAAGAGTTAGTCAAAGCGTAGTCTATCCCAACACTTAGGAAAGTGTCACCACAAAAGTGTCATCTTAGGACTACGCAAAAGCCAACTCTTATTCAAGCTGTCATGTACATACATATCCAACCCTTATACAAAGAGTTGGCCAAAATGTATGTTGGCAAGTCTATCCCAACACTTAGAAAAGTGTCACCACAAAAGTGTCGCCTTAGGACTACACAAAAGCCAACTCTTATTCAAGCGTTGCCTTAGACATACATATCACAACCCTTGTACAAAGAGTTGGCCAAAGCGTATGTTGGCAAGTCTATCCCAACACTTAGGAAAGTGTCACCCCAAAAGTGTCGCCTTAGGACTAGAGCAGAGCCAACTCTTATTTAAGCGCTGTTTTAGGCATGCATATCCCAACCCTTATAAAAGAGTTGGCCAAAGTGTATGTTGGCTATCTATCCCAACACTTAGGAAAGTGTCAGCTCATAAGTGTCGTCTTAGACTGCTTTTGTTGTAGTTAACATTCAATAATTTTGATAATTGGGTAACCAAGATGAAACATTCTAATACTTTAGAAACTAACAATATAATTTATCCCAAATTTATATAATTTTTGTCAGCAGCAACCAATATCGAAGTTTTTTTTTTAATTAAAAGAAAAGGCGAGATTATTAAGGTTTGGATTATAATAACTTTTATACCTCACAAAATTAAACAATATGATACATTTGAACAAATATTAGTTTACAAGGCCAAGCAATGTGAATAAAAAATTCGCTTTATATTTTTGTCGGAATCAAGATATCTATCATTTGTAGTAGTGATAAATTTTCTCGTTGTGGATATTCTCTGAAGAGGTAAACGATTGGCTATGAAATATTCTCCATTCCCATGAACGGAGATCGAACATCTAACCATATTATTAAGAGATGAGGTGAACAATTACCACACTATACCTTATGGTTATAAAATCTCAAATGTCCATCGATGAAATTACTTTCTAATTTATAGAAATAGGGTCAACAATCAACGATTGTGCTCGATTCTTAGATAGATTATCTGGACATCCATGTGCATCACCATGCTGGTATGTGCATTGGGAAATCCGAGCCAAATTAGTAGCTGTTTCTATCAAATGTTTCGCAAATGGAGAACCTTGAATTCGGCATTTGTTCATTTTCATCCAACAATTATTAATCAAATCACTTATATGTTGGCGAGCCGTTGCCTCCGAGCAACCAACTTCCTTCATGTAGCATATTATCGAGTTTGCACTTTCACCTCTTTCCAACTCATCCTATATTACCCAAAAATATATATATATATATATATATATTTCATGAACTAGAAGTTGCTAAATGAAATTCGAGCAAGATGTAATAATGGTGATAATCAATATATACCTTCGAGGTGCCCAAATCATTACAAAGTCGGAAAATAGTAGATGGCCAACGAAGGATATCATGGTACTGTTCCAAGCTGTCAAGTGCTTCACTTGTGATGTTTGGACTCTGTAAAAATAGGCATGGACTAGAAAATATGTCCAGACGCAGACACCCATGCATTTTCAAGATAGTCTTGGAATGTTGGAACATGTTTACTACGTGCCCACTCTGCTTCTTTCAAGAATGCTTTGCATAGATCTGCCCACTGAGAAAACATAAAAATAAAAATCACACATACAGATAGCGATTTTAATGTTTTTGCAATCGTAATTTAAATATAGATTCTTTGCCATACAGCTTTGGTTAAGTATGGAATGATGTTTTCTCCATGGTCTCTAAGAGTTTCATAAGCCATCTCATTTACAGAGTTGTACAGAGCAAGAAAGCATAGCTCCATACACTTGGGAAGATCTTTTACGGTATATACATCCCATCTGAAATTCAAGATATTAAAATGTTATTAGTACTGAATAATAAGAGAGAGTTTTATATATTTCTAATGAAAAAATTCAAACCTTTGAACAGCTTCAGTGAACAACTCTAATTCATCTAAAGTGCCATAAACATCGTAAACATCATCGATTATAGTAACGAAAGAAGCCACTTTGGTTAAACTTTTTCGGCAATTCCTGAATTGAGGTTCAGAGACCATTCCAACAGACCAAAAGAAGCATTCCATGAGCCTATCTCTGAAATTCAACTTGCTCGATAGCCCCATACCAATCCACCATCTAATCAACAGGTGAAAGCGATGTTGTCAGAGTTGCAATTGATAAAAGAAAATGTTTTGAAAAGCTTATGTTCTTAATCAATCTTCTTACCTTGTCATCTCTTTAAGATCTTCTTGAAGTGTTGACTGCACAATGTTAAAATCCAGTTTGGCCAATTCAAGTAGGTTAGGTTTTCTAGCTGCACTTTTGCTGTAAGCTTCGATGTACCATCGAGCTTCTAGCCTGACCATTCTTCGATGCAGTGGGAGCTCTAATGCGTGGATCACCTGTTCTAATAAACCTTCTTCCAGATTACTAACACCCTGTAAATCCACGAGATGCATTCGTGTAAACAAGAAGGCTTCATCCATTACATACTCTCCTTCGAAGGCAAGACGTGAAGCTTCATACAAACTCAACATTCCTTTGACATCCTTGTAAAGGCATTCCTTGAAATTTCCCTTATGGTCCTTGAAAGCTTTAAACACATCTGCATTCACACAATATTATCAAATACTTTATCTTTTTTTGCCAAATATATTATATAATAAGTTGCAAAAGCTTACCTTGAGCAAGCCTGACCCTAGGGGTCGTCTGGAGCTGTAGTGCTCAGGACCCAATGCTAAAAGGGTCTAAAATATTATTTTCCTATTTTTAAGGGTCTAAATTTTTTTTAAACTTTTAAAGGGTCAAAAAAAAAATTTACCAACTTTTAAGGATCAAATTTTTTTAAGTTTTAAGGGCTCAAAAAATTTTTACCTACTTATAATGGACCTAAAAAATTTCTTCAAACTTTTGACTGTAGCCCTAAAATGTCAACAACCGGTCTTACCTTGAGAAACCACATAGCCGTGTTGCCTGAGGAGTCTGAATCTTAGAGCCGCTGCATGCAGACTATACTTTGTTGCGACACTATAGTCATCTGAAGACACAAATTTCTCAAGGGCTCGATTGATATCAATCTCAAAACGATGACCTAACCCCAGCCGTTGGATGTCATCAATCAGTTCTAGCAAGTTCACTGGCTCTGCGTTTTCATCATGAAGAGCAAACCTCAGTTCCCGCTCTAACTTCGCTGCTCTCTCTTTGTATATGATACCCTGCGAATTCAGCACCAAAGAATTAAGCAAACAAAGAAGGGAATTGATGATCACAAAGTGTGATGGAGGTTAATTACGTACGGCATGATCATTCTTCAAGGACTGAAGGAAATCATAGCTCCAAATAGTTGGCTGGTAATTTGCTGAACTTCTTCCATCTTTTGGGTGATCAGAAATAGAAACTTGAGTGGTGGGCGGCGACACAGCACAGCAGATACGGGAGCTATTCATCAACGAACGATGATCAGATTCAACTTTGTGACGACAAATATTAGTAGGGATCATTACTTGCTTAGGATTCAGACGGGGACTGCAGAGGATGAGGCTGGGAGGTGCCAACGCCATATTTCTCTCTACTTTTTTTTTTTTTTTTCTTCTAATATTCTACTGTTTACTCTCTTTGTTATAAACAATTGCTTAGATGAGTTTGGTCCTTTTATAGTAAAATCTTAACATTAAAATAATAAGGTCAAATTCTAACTTGATTATTTTTCTTAGTTTTTGAATTTTGAATATAGTTGCAGTGATTGTTCAATTTTTACCATAAAATTAAAGGTTTGACCTTTACCTATAAAAATAGAATAGATTTCATATCTAACTATTTATTTTTTTGGAAAACAAGGAGTTACTGTTATTAACAAAGGCGAACCTAGAAAACTTAATTTTAGGAGAGACTAAAGGAAAAATTACCTATTTAACCAAGGGGGTCGGGAGAAAAAATATATTATGGGATGTAGATATGAACAGATTTTGATAATAGTTAAATTACATGGAAAGAACGTGTTGGGTAGAGAGATCGTACGATGATGTAAATATGTCTGAAAGGGTTATTCGGATTGCACTGTTTCTTTTACCATTATCGCACGTGTTTTAAAACAAACGACTTCCTTTTTATGAATTCATGTAACTACAAAGGAAATATACCAGGAAAGCTCACCACAATTATCTTCCAATAATAAGTTTCTTTGTAAAGTTAATATTTTATCGAGTAATTAGGATAAAAAAATTATGATTTTTTTTTGCATTTTATAATTTTGATTTTTTAATGATTTCGTACTCCTTCATAATTTTTAATATTTTTTCATAAATTTTAGTATGCCATCAAAATTTTCGGTATGTTTTCAAAATTAAATTTTGACATGAAAAATTAATTTTGATATAAAAATATTTTTATATTTTTATATATACTAATAATTTTTAGAAATTAAAAATTTTAATAAATAAAGTAAAATTTATAAGACAAAGCAATATTCAATAGAGTCTCATAATTTTTTGTAATTCCTAATATAGATGTGGTATGCTTTCAAAATGATTCAAAGATATTTTTTAGTGAAAAACTCATTTTTCATATTAATAAATTTTGTTGACGAGAAATTGGTCATTATCAAATTATTAATTTTGCATACTAATATTCGGTACGGAAAATTTTATATATAAGGATAAATTAAAAATAGTAAAAAAATTTATAGGAAAAGTCAATATTTGGTTTGTACCAAATATTAGAATGAAAAATACCATTTTAAAAATTACCTATTTTTTCTTCTCGAAAATTTTATAGATATTTCTTAATATACAAAATAATATTTTTTTAACTCCACAATTATATCTCGTTAAAAATCCTCATTTTTAAAATTATGAGGAACATCAAAAAATATGAGGAAGTATAAAAATTATAAAGGTGCATAAAAATTATAAGGAATACCATAAAATATGAGGATGTACCAACAATTCTGAGGAAGCACAAGAAGTACTAAAAAATGTGAGGAATATTAAAAACACGTTAGTTTGCTACAAGTATAATTTGATTGTTCAATGTCGTGTTCAAGCACAAAATTGATCAAACAATAAAACAAAAATAAAAGAAAGAGTGAGTGAGGAGATTTGCATACAATCATTTGTTAATGCAATTTGAAACCATGTCAAATGAAAAGGAAAAAATGTATCAATTCTTTTGTATGATAGCATTGCATTGTAATAGTTGAATTTTTTTTTAAAAAGGGGAATAGAACGATTACATAGTAACTAATCTGCAAAGCCATGCTACAATCATCATATAGAACCTTCTAAAATAAAGTCATAGAGAGATGCATAAACATGAAGGCATAAAGGAGATGTCCAACACAGCAACCATGCTATTAGCTACTTGGTTCCTCCTTGTACGTATGGAATACTAGAGAAAGAATTGCTGTAAGTTAGGCTCAACTAAATCTACACTACAAAGAAAATGTACTTTTAGCGGCTTTTTGGGCATTTAGCGGCTTATAAGCGCCACAAAAAGTATTTATGCGCTTTTCCAAGCCCACCAAAACGCCGCTAATACTACCGTCGAAATTTTTGCGGCGCTTATAAAAACGCATAAAGATCTCGACCTTTAGCGTTGTAATAAAAGCGCCATTAAAGTCGAGGTTTTAGCTTTTCCCAAAACGTCGCTAAAGTCAAGTATTTTAGCGCTTCCCAAAACGCCACTAAAAGTCGTATTTTTAGCGGCATTTGTAATAAAAGCCGCTAAAGTCGGGGCCTTTAGCGTTTGCCAAAACGCCGCTAAAAGTCGTATTTTTAGTGGCGCTTTCCCAAAATGCCGCTAAAGTCGGGCTTTAGCGGCGCTTTCAAAAACGCTAAAAGTCGGGGCCTTTTAGCGCGTTTGTAATAAAAGCGCCGCTAAAAGTCGGGGACTTTAGCGGCGCTACCATAAAAACGCCAAAAATTTTTGAGATTTAGCGGCTTTTGTACAAACGCCGCTAATTTGTATAGATTTAAAAAATAAAATTTTTCAATATTATACCCTCGCACTAAAACCAACCAATAACAAAGATATAATTTCAACGCAAAACAAAAAATTAGCATAAAATCACACGAATTTCATTAATTCTAAATGATACTTGAAATTTAATAAATTAAATGAATGATAATCGAAAATATTGTAACAATAATGTTAAATGTAATAATGTCAAAACTTCTTACAACAAAAACTAAATGTCTAAGATGGCGGTTTTGCATCATCAAACATCTCGCATCATATATTGAAGTCGGGTCTTGGAGCTCTTCAGATTTTCTGCTCGTCTCATAGCATCGATGTCGCCTCTTTCACACCGCTCGTGCCTCGCTATTCTTCGCTTTGCCTCCTCCTTGCTTGTGCCGCTGATCCGCCTAAGTCGTATTCGAGTTCTTCATATTTTCTTTGAACATCGCAATTTGTCGCTTCCGCTCAACCGTGCTCTCTTGCATCCGAGCTATCTCGGTTTTGTAGCCTATGAACTTCAAAGACGAGATTGACCCCGGAAGGCATGTATCTCACTGGAGGCGGATCCAAAATATTGGTCTGGGTAACTCCGCATCCTTTAAATCGAACCCGACCATACCTTTCAAGACCAAAAACATCGGTGATAATTCTATTAATAATATACTAAAGATTAGCGAACTATCAATTGAAGCAACAGTACCTTTCGGACCCAAAACATCTCGTAATAATTCTATTATCAATCTCCTCAAGATTAATCAGAACTATCAATCGAAGCGGTACCGCCTATACTTCGCTTTCTTCTCCTTTAGTTTATCCTAATAAATCAATGAAAGAGTTAGAAACGAAATATATAAATAAGAAAGAATGCAACATAATTTAACATTATAAATTTAAAACTATAAATGATGAATTAAACTATTATAATTAAAATGTAGAAATATTTATAAAAATAAAATTTTATTAAGTAAATATACCAAAATTTCTGCGACTTGGATGTCATCGGAGATCCATCCTTCTTTCTATAGTGTAATGTCAAAAAGTGAACGCCATCCAACTTTTTTGACCAATAAGTTTCCTACATTTTAGCGTAAAAATATAATTTAATAGTATAAAGTAATTAATATTTGATGTAATTAATAAATTATATTACCTCGGCCACTACACAAGCAAAACTTCTAGAACCGCTGCAGGTAAAGTGAATTTTTGTTTCGTCACGCTTATTCCAACTCGCTCACTGTCCCACATAATGCAATTTGAATTATATATATAGTAAATACTATAAACCAAATAATTTATACGATTTTAGATGTAATTCAAACCCAAATCGAAGAAACCTAACCCTAATTTTCCCTAACCCAAGTGGCGCCGCCTCTAATGCCTCTCGACATCCACCGCCTCCACTTGCCTCTTCATACCGCTACCACCGACCCCCACTCAAGACCGCTCTCCACTTGCACTCGCAAAATAGTAAGGAAGGATGAAGCATTGTAAGAAAATGGCTATAAAAGTTTATCAAGCTATTAAACGGAGAGGGGATCTTCTTTTTACGTACAAATCGAAAGCACCAAATGTAAAAGGGAGATTTTTTCTTTTATATTTGAACCATCAACTATCGAAACAAGAAAAGAACTTTCGAAGGTTGTTTTTTGTTCTTCCATTCTATTTTAGTTATTTCAATACTATTATTTTTTTTACTTCTTTTTGAAACATTTAAAAACAAATAACAAAAAAAGGAAAAAAATATACATTGATTTTTTCTACCATCAGGTACTGCGGATGATGGCCGATCGAGCAAAGACCGGAGACCAACTTGTAGAGAAAAGAAAGTCAAGAAAAATTTTTTTAAAGGGAGGAGAATGATTTTTTCTCGAGTTTTAGGCCTTAAATAGCCCATCAAAACGACGCTGCTTTTTGGTCGGCCTTAAACACCCAAACGACGCCGTTTCGCTGGATCCCGGTGTTGACTGGACCGACCCACCAGAGGATCCTGCAGAGTTTTTGGGTCTAATTGCTAAATGGCCCTTCCGCTTTTTGACCTCTTTTAATTAAGTTTTATTATTTTCAAATTTGACCCCACAATTTACTCCTGTCTTAATCGGTCTCCTCTCATCGTCATTGCTTTCGAAGGGGTTTATTACCTCTTTGGTCCCTCTATCCTTTGGCGCATGTAAATAGGCCCTTTCCTTTTATTTTATTTCGAATTGACCTCAAACTTTCATTTTAGATGCAATTTGATCTTGTTTTAGTTATTTTGCAATCCTTTTGTCTTTTGTTATTATATTATTATTGTTATTACCATTATTATATATATATATATATATTTATGTACATATTTTATTATTATTTTGTTTCACTAACTTTATTATTATTATTATATTATTATTATTTGTTATTTCGATTATTTTTTACTATTATTTGCTATTACTATTATTTATTATTACGATTGTATGTGTTATTATTTTATTTTTTACTATTATTATGACTAAGATTATTATTTTATTTATTATTATTATTTGTTGTTTTCATTATTATTACTATCTATTTTTATCATTATTTTATCATTATTATTACTACTATTATATTATTTTTTATATGTATACATTTTATTTATTTATTTTTTATATATTATTTCATTTATTAATTGCCATCATTATTTTTTACGATTATCATTATTATTTTATTTTCATTTCAAGTATCATCATTATTATTTTACGTTATTATTTCTTATTTTATTTTCCATTACTACTTTGTTATTATCATATTATTATTATTATTATTATTATTATTATTATTATTATAAGTATTTTTATATTTACTATATTTACACCTATATTTGTTTTCTTAGTTAAACAAAATACATTTTGTAAAATTATCATATTTCATCTAAGGTTTTAAAATAAAGGCAATGTTTCAGATTTAGAAATTTAGGAATAGTGCTCTAACGTCTTTGGGTTGCGATTTTTGCTTAACTAAATAACTTAACATCCCTTTACTAAGTTTTCGCAAATCACGAGACGACTTTGATTACGAGATTAAAACATCGTGACCTAACGTGTTGGATGTGATGTTTATATCTTTTCGACAAAGAAATCTCAAGTTTTGACTCGAGCCTTTTCTTTAATTTAATACGATACGATGCATTTTAAAATTGCTACACTTCATTTAAAGGTTTTAAAATAAAGGTAATGTTTTGTATTTAGGAATTTAAAATAATAGCCCTAACATGGGGTTGGCTCTTCCGCTTGACTAAATAACTAAACATCCTTTTGATAAACTTCAGAAATCATGAGATAGCTTTGATTACGAAGGTTTAGGATATCATGTCCTAACGGTTGATGTGATGTTTGTACCCTTCTAACAAAGAAATCTCAAATATCCTAATACCTTTTAAAGGATCCGTATTTAAAACCCTTTCAAACTTCCATTAAGACACTAATTAATCATTTGGTACCAATTTTGACGAGGTGCTAACCCTTCCTCGCATATGTGAATCGAATTCTCAACTCATTTTCGGATTTCAGACCAAAATCGTTGTTTTGATAAATCGACCGTTATTAAAACAACTGCTTTTCGAAAGTGACCGATCACACCTCAACAAAAGGATTGGTGGCGACTCATTTATTTTCATTTTCAAAACCAAAGTCGAACTCCGTTTTGTTTTCCAAAAGAATGGTTACGACGCTTGGCAACTCCATCGACTGATTTGAAAGTCAAGCCATAAATTGATTTTTTGCCTTTTGTTAGAAATTTGAAAGTTAGATTTGAGAATTACGATCTTATATTTTAATTTCAAGATTGCATTGCATGACCGTTGTGGTCGCACCTTTAAGTGGAGTGAGAAACTACCTTCGTGAGGTTTTCACCTCCGGCGAGATAGTGGATCGCCGGATACATCCCATTTCTATGTCTTCGAGATTTTCATCTCCATAGCCATAGGGAAATGTATTCTCGAATCAACTCGCTATATGAGCCTATAATGGGTGAGGATCGAGAATCAGTTCGGCAACTTTTACCTTGAACCAAACCACATGTAGTGAACCCCAAGAGCCCACCTTAGGTAGTAATGTTAAACCCTAGTGGTCACCGGATAGGTACTCTATTTTGTTTATTTCTCTGTGCTAACATGTTTTGTTTTGTTTGTGATTGCATTGCATTGCATCACTCCGTATCATCTTAGAAAAGGTGTTGATTCATATTCGATTGATAAATAGAAGAGTTTATCATAAGGAAATGTTACTTGATAAAGTGAATTATAATACTGCCGTTCAACATAGTCCAAGTAACGAGAGAATCGATATCTCACGAAGAATACAAGACTTTGCCCGAGGATTCAAGCAATAAAAGATTATTCGAGAGTCATCATGTCTCTATTTTCAAAGAAGCTTATGAACATCGCGAAGATAAGTAGTCAAGAGGTACTAAGCAACCAAGCAACAAGGAGAGGTATCTATTGAGAAAGTTCACGTGGCATGACCATAACATCCGGATCACAAGAAGAGGATTGGTGTTTTCACGGACTATGAGGATAAAGCAGATATGCAATCCATTTTATAAAGAAATGTATTTTCTAAAAGTTCTTCTAATGGAATTGAATTTATAATCAACCTCTCTTTTTTGGCATTCATTTCATGCATTTGCATTGCATTTCATGCATTTGCACATCATATCACATGCATTAAAATTTGTAGAAAGACCCTAATTAGGTGAAGTTATTTCAAGAACCTAGAAGCCATGGACCGAAGGTGGAGAGATTACAAAAAGGCAAAATCGATGCAAGAGCAATTGGCTAAAATTCAACAAGATATGCGAGATCAAATGAATATGATAGCCGATTAACCAAGATACTAACCGGAGGACTTGAAAAAAAAGTGGTTCAATGGTTAACTGTGGATGATGATAAAGAAATTGTTTACTCCCGATAAATATTTTGACTCAACTCCGAGCCGCAATACACGGGTACATGCCATTATCGAACCCCAATGTCGACTAATTCGCCTTGTTGAACTTCCCGATGGGCTCATGTTTTAACCCCGAGGATGATCGTGCAATCGATTATTCGTGAGACACAGAAAGGAGAAAGCGGACTTTGAAGGCCCTCAAGAAGGAAAAGGAAGCGGTAGTACAGTAGGTATGAAAATGGTCATTCTGAGTCGACATGTGAAGCCACCCAAGGATGGTGACTACTACCATCAAGAGCCCCAGGGATTTCAACTCAAAGCCTACCACGGCTCTAGTTCACGCCCATCCCGACATACAAGAGCTCTATCAAAATTTATTTGATGCATGTGGTGTCTCTTACTACTTAAAACCAAGAAACCTCCATACCCCAAATGGTATGACACAAAAGCTCAATGTGAGTATTGCGGGATTATAGGACATTCAATAGAAAACGCCTACTTTTAAAAGTTGGTCGAAAAGCTCATTGAAATGGGAAGTGTGAAGTTCGACGATTCTTAACCTAATCGCTCGACAGCAAGAATGCGATAGTTGGAGGTAGAGGCAAGAGAGTTGCACTTTGAATATCGAGGAGTCTAATAACATATCCGAAGAGGGAATTTGGGAATAAAGTTTTCAAGCCTATACTTGGGGGAGTTTTGAACAATGGGACCGTGGAAGAAATCCTGTGTTTTAGAGCTAATCTAGAGTAATACTCGAACACACTTGTTGCTTTAAGTCTAAGCAATAAGAGTCCCTTTTGTGAAACATGACTTTGTATAAGACATCGTTATTTTCAATGAAATGCATCTCCGCCATCTTTTGAGTAAATTTTCTTCTATTTTCATTCATCATCATTATTCTTCTATTCTTTAGATATTCCTAAATATTTCCATTCTTCATGCATCACCAATAAATATGCTTAGATTCTTTTGTTCTATGAGCCTTTATTCATCTCCATAACAGTCCCCAAATATCAATGATTTGAGTAACGCATCATGACTCGTAATGTCCTTGAGCAAGATATGGGTACGAAGATTTTCAGATTTTGAAGATGACAAAGGTTGTGACCTATCTCCCGAATCAAGGATGGTAGAACAAGAGGAGAAACAAATTCTACCTCACAAGGAGTCAAGGAAATAGTGAACCGGAGGATGGACAAGAAGAAAGAAGTGAAGATCGAAATGGTATTATCATAGGAGACAAAGCGAGACCTCATTGAGTTACTCTAAGAATTCAAAGATGTCTTCACGTGGTCGATCAAGACATGCCCGATAAGCACTGATATATCAGGGTACCGCTTGCCCATAAAAGAAGAATACAAGCCATCTAGAAACTTTGAGGATGAGGCTAGACATTTTATTGAAAATTAAAGAGAGGTCGAAGTAATTTGATACATGTTTCTTGCAAGTGGTTAAGTATTTGAATGGGTAGCAAATAATGTCACGCCCTAAGAAAGATGGGAAAGTACTAATGTGTAGACTATAGGGATCTAAACAAGGCAGCTTGAAAGACAATTTTTCGTTACTTTATATCGACACCTTAGTGGATAATACTTGGGTTATTCATTATTCTCATTCATGGATGGCTTCTCAGATACAACCAGATAAAGATGCTTCGAAGACATGGATAAAACCACGTTCATAATCATAAAGGAACCTTTACTATAAGGTAATGCCATCAATAAGTATGTGAGAGCAACATATCGTAGCCATGGTAACCTTATTCCATGGCATGATGCATAAAGAAATTGAGGTTTATGTTGACGATATGATCGCCAAGTCTCGAACCGAAAAAGAGCATGTCAAGTCTTAAGGAAATTATTTTGAGGTTGAGGAAAGTCCAACAGCTTAACCCAAGAAAGTGTACCTTTGGAGCCGTGTCAAACTACTAGGATTTATAGTCGCCAAAAGGAGATTGAGGTTAACCTGCATACGCCAAGCTATACAAGAATTGCCTCCCACGCACGCAAAAAGAAGTTCAAGTTTCTTAGGAAGATTAAAATACTGTTTCTGTTCATTTCAAGATGACTAAGAAATGTGACCCCATATTTCGCTTCTAAAAAACACAATCCGTGTGTGTGGGACGAGGAATGTCAAGACCTTCGACAAAGTAAAGCAATACTGTCCAATCCTCTAGTATTGACGCCGCCTAATCGGGTAAGCCTTTAACTCTATTTGACTGCATTTGATAATTCAACGGATGTGCTCGGCTAACATGATGAGTCAAGAAAGAAAGAAAAGGCAATATACTACCTTAGTAAAAAGTTCATGAGTATGAAACAAGGTACTCACCAATTGAGAAACTATAGTTCTTGATTCGACAACCCAGATTGAAAAGACATGTTGTATCATCGACCACTCATCCCGGCTAGACCCAATCAAATACCTATGGATTCATTGACGATGGCAAATTTTATTCGAGTTTGACATAGTTTATAAACCAAAAAGCAGAAAAGAAGTGCAAGCGGATTTTGCCAAGAAGCCTCGCAGATATGAGCCTTTGGACTTCGATTTTAATGAAGACCTAATGACGTAGTAACCATCAAGAAGGTACCGAAAAGTCGCCTTGAAACCGAACTGACGGGCATCAAATGCTATGGGCAATAGAATTGGGGCTCTAGTGTCCCAATGGAGATCATTACCCATTCACTTGTAGGTTGGATTTTGATTGTACAAACAATATGGTAGAGTAAAGCTTCGTGATCATGGTATCCGTGCGCTATGGAATGCAAGATAGGAGCCGAAAGTATACGGAGACTCAGACCGGTGATTTATCAACTTAAAGAAGAATGGAGACGAGAGACCCCAAGTTGGTTGAATACAAAAGATTGGTCCAAGAACTGATCAAAAAGTTCACATTTTCGTTATCTACCAAGAGACAAAAATCGATGGTCGATGCTCTAGCCACATTGGCTTCTATGGTACGAGCAAACAACAAGGAGGATATGAAGCCTATACAAATGAGCATTTATGAGGCCCCAACCCATTGCTACAAGATAGAAAAAGAGAAGCAATGATCACCCTGGTATCACGATATACTACACGAAAAGATTATAAATACCCGATCACAACCAAAATGACAAAGGACATTGAGAAGACTAGCTGTGACTATGTCTTGATTTGAGATCCTATATAAAAGAAAGGATCAATGCTATTGAGAGATGTGGATGGTGCCGAGGTTAGCATCCTAGAAGAAGTCCATGGGTATCTCAGGAACACATGCCAATGGGTTCACAATGGCCGAACAAATCATGAGATCGGGTATTATTGGTCTACCATGAAAAGAGATTGCATTGATTATGCTAAGAAATGTCATAAATGCCAAATTTATGGGGACAAGATTCATGTACCACCTCACCTTTACATGTTATGATCCCCATGGCCTTTTTCTATGGGCATGGACGTTATGGACCTATCTCCAAAAGCTTCCAATGGACATCACCATCTTCGTGGTAATTGATTACTTCACTAAATGGGGAGGCCACTTCATATGCTAATGTGACAAAATCAGCAATGCTAAGTTCTAAAAAGGAAATCATATGTAGATATGGAATGCCCGAGAGGATCATATCCGATAATGCATTAAACTTGGACAACAACATGATTGAAGTCTATAGGCAATTTAAGATCGACATCACATTGTCACCATATCGCCTAAAGATGAAGCAGGCAAGAAGAAGGCCTAATAAGAATATCGAAGATAGTAGAAGATGACCTGAGACTACAAAGGTCGGTACGAGAAGCTAGCATTTGCCCTTTTTGCTATCGAACGCCTACGAACCTCCACCGCAACTCCTTCTCATTGGTTTACTGAAATGGAGGCGCTTTTACCCATCGTTGAAATTCGTCCTTCGAGTATTGTTCAACGAAATTGGATGAAGTGGAATGGATCCAAGTTCGATATGATCGATTGAATCGATCGAAGAAAAGAGACTTAAAGCTATCCGTCATGGTCGATGTACCAAAAGCGAATGATGCAAGCACAACAAAAGGTACGCCCAAGAGAATTCCACGAGGGAGACTTAGTTTTGAAAAGATCCTCCCCATACAAAAGGATTTCAGAGGGAAATGGAGGCCAAATTGGGAAGGACCTTATGGTAAAAAGGCTTTCTCGGAGGGCACTAATTTTGGCCGAGATGGATGGAAAAATTTATCCAATCCCATAAATTGATTCAATTAAGAAGTATTATAAGAAGGAAAGGCTAAAGTGAAAACCCGCAAAGGGCTTTAAGACCTAAAAAAAGAAAGAAAGAAAAAAGAAAAAGTGGAGAGGCTAAAGCGAAACCCGCGAAAGGGCGCTGAGACCAAAGGGTTTTGAGTCGAAAACCTACAAAGGCAAAATCAAATTCGACAAAAGGAAGGGTATGGATTTTTGTTCTCCTAGAATTAGCAAAAAGAGAGAATGTTACACCTAACATCTACAAAGCACTACGATCTTCCAACTTATTCAACAAAATGATCTTCTAGGATTCAAGAGTGAAGCTCAGTCAGAATTCTGGGCGCCTACTTTTTTTCTTTTTACCCTTTTTGTATTCTAATAATGTTTACTTTTGTTGATTAATCCAATTCTATTCTTCATAAATTCCATTGTTATTTTAAATCTTTTAAGTTTTGCAATTGAAATAACAACCCATGGACCCATAATGCTTCCATAAAAGAGTACGCCTATTACTCTCGAAAAGCCTCTAAACAAGACAACCTGAATAGAGATCTTGTCTAGACCACCATGCTTGGGGTCAAACGTTCGAGAAAGAGGAGTCTAAAATCATGGTTATTTCCCATTTCGTCAAAGATATCGACGAGATATTATGTCCATGCCATGACCTTGACGAGTTAACGAGCAATTACACTCTAAGCTATCCGTCATGGTAATGATAAAGTTTAATGATGCAAGCATACAACAAAAGGTACGCCCAAGAGAATTCCACGAGGAGACTTAGTTTTGAAAAGATCCTCCCATACAAAAGGATTTCGGAGGAAATGGAGGCCAAATTGGGAAGGACCTTATGTGGTAAAAAAGGCTTTCCGAGGGGCACTAATTTGGCCGAGATGGATGGAAAAATTTATCCAATCCCATAAATTCAGATTCAATTAGAAGTATTATGCTTGAAGAGGAAAGGCTAAAGTGAAACCCGCAAAAGTGCGCTTAAGACCTAAAAAAAGAAAGAAAGAAAAAAAAAAAAAAAAGTGAGAGGCTAAAAAAACCCGCAAAGGGCGCTGAGACCAAAGGGTTTTGAGTCAAACCCGACAAAGGCAAACAAATTCGACAAAAGGAAGGGTATGTGATTTTGTTCTCCTAGAATTAGCAAAAAGAGAGAATGTTACACCTCGAACATCTACAAAGCACTACGATCTTCCAACTTCTATTCATTTCAAATGATCTTCTAAGGATTCAGTGAGGTGGCTCAGCGATATCTGGGCGCCTACTTTTCTTTTTTACCCTTTTTTTGTATTCTAATAATGTTTACTTTGTTGATTAATCCAATTCTATTCTTCATAAATTCCATTGTTATTTTAAATCTTTTAATCGCTTGCAATTGAAATAACAACCCATGGACCCATAATGCTTCCATAAAGGAGTTCTACCTATTACTCCAAAGCCTCTAAATGACATTGTGAACTCGAAATAGATCATTGTCTAGGACCACCATGCTTAGGGTCGAACGCTCGAGAGAGAGTCTAAAATCATGGTTATTTTTCTCCACAAAGATATCGACGAGATATTGCGTCCATGCCATGACCTTGACGAAATAACGAGCAATTCATGTTCTAAGCTTTAAAAGAGATCATTCTCATGACATCCCATTCATGCAATTTCTCCATCATATCATTTAGTTAGGAGCATTCGATTTATTATACCATCAGATCTTAATGAAAATCATCATTCTCATGACATTCTCAGATTCATGTAAATGTCATCCATATCACACGAAGTTAGGAGCATTTGAGTCATTCGATCACAAGCATCCGCATCATTTGGCATAAACATAAGCATATAAAATCGAGTCTCCGTGATATGTCCCGTGAGGACGGTATAGCAACACCGGTGAAGCCACCATGCCACACTACCAAATAGTGGAATAGGTTGAAGATTATCCTTTCCGGGCCGACCAAAGAGTGGAATGGGTTGAAGATTATCTTATTACCACCCAGCAAGTGGAATAGGTTGAAGATTGTGTATTGCCACCCACCAGCAATGGAATAGGTGGAAGATTGTCCTATTGCCACCGACTCAGCATGGAATAGGTTGAAGATTGTCCTATTGCCACCGACGCTGGAATAGGTTGAAGATTGTCCCATTGCCACCCACCAAAGAGTGAAATAGGAAGATTGTCCCATTGCCACCCATAGTGGAATAGGTTGAAGATTGTCCCATTACCACCCACCAAGAGGGAATAGGTTGAAGACCGCCCCATGTCCCCGACCAAGAAGTGGAATAGGTTAAAATTGTAGATCTTGTCGCCCTAACCAAGAGTGGGGCAAGATCAAGGAAAATCTTGGCCACAACCGTTAGGAACACGATTTAGGCCACCCTCTATCACACACCACAAAGTGAATAGGTCTAAAATTGTAGATCTTGTCGCCTAACTAGTAGTGGGCAAGATCGGCGAATCTTGGCTCCCCAACCAGAGGGAACATGATTTAGGCCACTGCCCTATTGCCAACTGCCAGGAAATGGGTCAAAAATTGTAGGTCCGTCGCCACGACTATCAGGGCAAGACTAAGGCAAATCTTGGCTCCCTAACTAGCAGGGAACATGATTAGGCAACGTTCTATTGCCAACGACCAAAGAAGTGAATAGTCGTATTGCAATTTTGTCGCCTCGACCGAAGATGTGGGCGAGATCGAAGGCAATCTTGACTCCCTAACCAAAGCAGGGAACATAATTTAGGCCACGTCTCATTGCCCCGACAGCAGTGGAATAGGTCAAGAATTGTAGGTGCGGTCGTCGACCAATAATGGGCAAAACCGGCAAATCATGGCTCTCTAACCAAGAGGGAGCGGTTAAGCTTTAGTCCTATTGCTTAACTAGCAGTGGAATAGGCTAAAGACTTAAGACCTCATCTCTCGGAGATGTAGTGGAGCAATCTAAAATAAACAAGTCACATCCCATGAAGTCAGCAGAGAGAATCAAGCCACAGATCCCATCTCATTGAAATAGAAGTGGAGTGGATCAAAGCAACAAGGTATGGTGGACTAAAACAAGGCTACTCAAGAAGAGCACCAAAGAAGTCAAGACTAGTGAGACCGCAAATTGGTCTTAAAAGTCTTTGCTCCATTGCATTATTAACAAGCAAAGAGGGGCACCAGACAAGCCCATTCGCCTGAGCCCATTAAAACCCGAGGCCCAATCACAAACCCACTACCTACCCAAACAACCCAACAGATCACTTAATTTCAAACCCAAATTAGAAAGAAACCTAACCCTAATTTTCCCTAACCCCCAAGTATGCCGCCTAATGCCTCGACATCCACCGCCTCCACTTGCCCTCACAACCGCTACCAATCGATTCTCACTCAAAGACTGCTCCACTTGCACTGCAAAAACAAGAAGAAGTGACAGAAAGCATTGTAAGAAAATGGCTATAAGTTTATTCAAGCTATGTAAACGATGGGGATCTTCTTTATGCGGACAAATCGAAAGCACCAAATGTAAAAGGAGATTTTTTTCTTTATATTTGAACCATCAACTATCGAAAACAAGAAAGAACTTTCGTAATGTTATTTTTTTGTTCTTCCATTTCTAGTTTTAGTTATTTCAATACTAATATTTTTATTTACTTCTTTTTGAAACCTTTAAAAACAAATAACAAAAAAAGGAAAAAATATATTGCAGGATTTCCTGCCATTATGTACGTATGCCAACGCGACGATTTGGCCGATCGGAATGCGAGACCAAAATTTCTCGCAGAGAAAAGAAAGTCATTAGAAAATTTTTTTTTAAAGGGAGTGGAGAATGATTTTTTCCGAAGTTTTAGTCTTAATAGCCCATCAAAACGACGCTTTTGGTCGGTTTAAACACCCAAAACAACGCCGTTTACCGCGGATCCGTAGTGTTGACTCGACCGACCGTAGGATCCGCGTGTTTTTGTTTTTTGGGTCTAATTGCAAATGGCCTTCGCTTTTTTGACCTCTTTAATTAAGTTTTTATTATTTTCAAATTTGACCCCACAATTTACTCCGGTTAACTGTCTCCTCTCATCGCCGCTGCTTTTGGTCGAAAGGGTTTATTACCTCTTTGGTCCCTCTAGTCCTTCGCTGTGTAAATAGGCCCTTTTCCTTTTATTTTATTTCAATTGATCCCCAAACTTTCATTTTAGATGCAATTTGATCCTGTTTAGTTATTTTGCAATCCTTTTAGTCTTTTTGTTATTATATTATTATTGTTATTACCATTATATATATATATTATGTACATATTTTATTATTATTTTGTTTCACTAACTTTATTATTATTATTATATTATTATTTGTTATTTCGATTATGTTTTTACTATTATTGGTTTCGGTTACTATTATTTATTATTACTATTGATGTGTTATTATTTTATTTTTTACTATTATTATGACTAAGATTTATTTTATTTATTATTATTATTTGTTGTTTTCATTATTATTATTACTATCTATTTTTATCATTATTTTATCATTATTATTACTACTATTATATTATTTTTATATGTATATATTTTTATTTATTTATTTTTTATATATTATTTTATTTATTAATTGCCATCATTATTTTTTACGTATTATCATTATTATTTTATTTTATTTCAAGTATCATCATTATTATTTTGTCGTTATTATTTCTTATTTTATTTTTTTTACTTCCATTACTACTTTGTTATTATCATATTATTATTATTATTATTATTATTATTATTATTATTATTATTATTATTATTATAAGTATTTTTTATATTTACTATATTTACACCTATATTTGTTTTCTTAGTTAAACAAAATACATTTTGTAAAATCATCATATTTCATCTAAGGTTTTAAAATAAAGGCAATGTTTCGTATTTAGAAATTCTAGAATAGTGCTCTAACGCTTTGGGTCATGTATTTTCCGCTTAACTAAATAACTTAACATCCCTTTAAGTTTCGCAAATCACGAGATGACTTTGATTACGAGAGATTAAAGCATCGACCTAACGTCTTTGGATGTGATGTTTATATCTTTTTCGACAAAGAAATCTCAAGTTTTGACTCGAGCCTTTTCTTTAATTTAATACGATATATACATTTTGTAAAATTGCTACACTTCATTTAAAGGTTTTAAAATAAAGGCAATGTTTTGTATTTAGAATTTGGAAAATAAGTCCCTAACGTCTTTGGGTTGCGCTCTTCCGCTTGACTAAATAACTAAACATCCTTTTGATAAACTTCGTAAAATCATGAGATAGCTTTGATTACGGGTTTAGAATATCATGTCCTAACGTGTGGATGTGATGTTTGTACCTCTCTAACAAAGAAATCTCAAATATCCTAATACCTTTTAAAGGATCCGTATTTTAAAACCCTTTAAACTTCCGACATTAAGACACTAATTAATCATTTTGGTACCAAATTTGACGGTGGTGCTAACCTTCCTCGTATGCAACCGACTCTCGAACTCATTTTTGGATTTCGTAGACCAAAATCATTGTTTTGATAAATCAAACGTTATTAAAAAAACTGCCACGAGGTGACCGATCACACCTCAACAAAAAAGGATTGGTGGCGACTCCCATTTATTTTCATTTTCAAAACCAAAGTCGAACCCCATTTTGTTTTCCAAAAGAATGGTTATTGAAATATATAACTTGTCAAAACGGCATCATTTTGAAAGTTAATTTGAGGCCAAACGACATCTTGGCCTCCGACCAAACCCTCCAACCTTAGGATCCACATGTTTTTTCAAAATGGTCTAACTGCACTTTAGCCTTTCGCTTTTAATTAGTTTACATCCAATATTTTTCATTCTTTTAAATTTATCCTCTTAATTTTATTTTATTTTTAGTTTAGTCCCCGTAACTATTCATTTTAGGGTAAGAGGATAATTTTCTAGTTAGTCCCTCCTCCTATTCAGCATTTCACTTTTGGTCCTTTATTTTGTTTTACTATTTAATTTATTTATTTTATTATGATTGATACTTGCAATTTTATTTAAATTTTATCTAGTCCTTATTTATTTAATCTTAACCTTTCATGAATTTTCTATTATTATTATTTACTTACTTATTTATTATTGCAATTTCAACCTTTCATGCATTTTCTTTATTTTACTATTATTTACTTATTATTGTCTTACTTTTTATTTTAAAATTTATGTTATTCATATTTATATATTTTCTTGTTATTTATATTTATATATTTTTGCTCGTTATTTATATTTGTACATTTTTGCTCATTATTTATTTATATTTTTTTACATATATACATATTATTTATATTTACATTCATTATTGCATCTTTCATTTTTTTTATTTTTACTTGTTTTAAATTACCTTTTTATTTTTTTATTATTATGATTTTATTATTAATATTATTATTATTACATTAGTATTATTGTAATATTTCCTTATTTATTTATTAAATATCATTCTAATATTCTACCCATATAGCCATTTTATATTATCTCATCATCACTACATCATACATTATGTTTAAATATAATTTGCTTTTTTTTATATACTATACCCCAAATAAGATAAACACATTGTTTTAAATGTTACATTGTTATTACTTAATGAATAAATTTTTAAATTAAGGCAATGTCTCAGTTGGAGATTCAGAAGTTGTGCCTAACTTATTGGGTTCGACTTTTTCTTGAATCTAGATAATAAAAAATCCTTTTAAAATTAAAACACATGAGATTTAAATAGTAATTAAATAAAAGCAAGTTTATTTTCGAGGATCCGAGATGTCGTGTCCTAACTTACTAGATATGACCTTTGTTACTCGAGATAAGAGGATTTTTACACACGCTAGATTTATTCAAGTGATTTTAATTAAGAACAACATCATGCAAAATGGATCATATTTGAATCTTCAAATTTTTATTTTTCGACATTAAAGACATCAAGTAATCAATTAGGTACTAATTTTGGGCGAATGAGGGTGCTAATTCTTCCTCGTATGCAATCGAATTCCGAACCCATTTTTGGGTTTTGTGACCTAAAACATTGCTTAATAAATCAAATCTCTTATTAAAACAATCAAATTACAAGGTGACTTGATCACACCTTTTAAAAGTGATTGGTGGCGACTCCCATTTTCATTTTCAAAATATAAGTCGATTAAAAAAGGTTTCAAAACTTGGCGACTTTGGGGGAAAAATAAGAGAGAGTCAAGCCACAATTTGATTATTTCTTGTCTTTTGTCGAAAAACCCTAAGCCCAATCAATAGGTCCACAACCTAATCTAATTCAGAAACCCTTGGGTTTCCAACTCCCATGTGCTCCGCTGCCTTCAGCCACGTCTCCCACGCCTCGTCTCGAGGTCCGTCTGCAAGCTTGCACTGAAATAGAAAAATCCCTTCTTCGCCTCCATCAAGGCTTGTAAACAAGCAAAAAAGGGAAAGCAGAAATGAAGCAAATATACAGCAATGAACAGTAGCGAAAAGAATTCAAAAATATTGTATTGTTCGGCTATAAAGCCACCACAAACCCGAAATGTAATTTCCTCTTCTGAGATAATATCAACAAAAAATAGAACTTAGAGAAAATATGTGATTTTTTATTATTCTTTTTACCAATTTTATTTTTAATAAGAAAAAAATAAAGAAAAGGGAAAGAGGATTTGAAACTTACCCGTTTCTTGGTCGCTCGCCACCAACGGAGATCTCTTCCTTTCGCGAAAACCATGGAAACCCTTCGGGTTTCATTCAGGCTTCGAAAGAAAAGCGAAGAAAAATAGGGGTTGGGTTGTTTTCCTTTTTTAGGTTTTTTTTCTTTTGATCTAAACTTAGGTTTAAAAAGGAAACTTTTCAGCTTTTCCAGCATTGCAGACAATGTCGACAACCGGCCGGTTAGCACTGCATGCCGATGTCCCAACCCTACCGGACCAGGGGTTGAGGAGAGAGTTTGAGAGGTTTTAGAAAAAATTTTTAAATGAAGGCTAAATGCTTTTTTTGTCAAAAACCAACTTATATTGTACAAGCCCATTTCGCCTGTGCCCATTAAAACACGAGGCCCAATCACAAACCCACTCTGACTACCCAAACAACCCAATGATCATTAATTTCAAACCCAAATCGAAAGAAACCTAACCCTAATTTTCCCTAACCCCAAGTGGCGCCGCCTCTAATGCCTCGACATCCACCCCCTCCACTTGCCTCTGCTTGCTACCACCGAATTTCACTCAAGACTGCTCTCCACTTGCACCTGCAAAATAGTAAGGAAGTGACAGAAAGCATTGTAAGAAAATGGCTATAAAAGCCGATTCAAGCTATTGTAAACGGAGGGGATCTTCTCTTTTTTACAGACAAATCGAAAGCACCAAATGTAAAAGGGAGATTTTTTTTCTTTTATATTTGAACCATCAACTATCGAAAACAAGAAAAGAACTTTCAGAAGGTTGTTTTTTGTTCTTCCATTTCTATTTTTAGTTATTTCAATACTAATATTTTTATTTTACTTCTTTTTTGAAACATTTAAAAAACAAATAACAAAAAAAGGAAAAAAATATACATTATGAATTTTCTACCACCGTGTACGGTGCATGTGTGTGATAATGATCGATCGAGCAAAGACCGAGACCACTTTGTAGAGAAAAGAAAGTCATTAGAAAATTTTTTAAAGGGAGTGGAGAATGATTTTTTCTCGAGTTTTAGGCCTTAAATAGCCCATCAAAACAGCGTCGTTTGAAATTTGGCCTTAAACACCCAAAACGACGTCGTTTAGCGAATGGGATCCGCGTGTTGACCCGACCGACCCGACCGGAGGATCCGCGTTTCGTTTTTGGGTCTAATTGCATAAATGGCCCTTCCGCTTTTTGACCTCTTTTAATTAAGTTTTATTATTTTCAAATTTGACCCCACAATTTACTCCTCCGTTCTAACTGGTCCTCTCTCTCACAAGGCGTTTTGGTAGAAGGGTTTATTACCTCTTTGGTCCCTCTAGTCCTTTAGGCGCATGTAAATAGGCCTTTTCCTTTTATTTTATTTCAATTGACCTCAAACTTTCATTTTAGATGCAATTTGATCTTGTTTTAGTTATTTTGCAATCCTTTTGTCTTTTTGTTATTATATTATTATTGTTATTACCATTATTATATATATATATATATATTTATGTACATATTTTATTATTATTTTGTTTCACTAACTTTATTATTATTATTATATTATTATTATTTGTTATTTAGATTATATTTTACTATTATTGGTTTGCTATTACTATTATTTATTATTACGATTGTATGTGTTATTATTTTATTTTTTACTATTATTATGACTAAGATTATTATTTTATTTATTATTATTATTTGTTGTTTTCATTATTATTATTACTATCTATTTTATCATTATTTTATCATTATTATTACTACTATTATATTATTTTTTATATGTATACATTTTATTTATTTATTTTTATATATTATTTCATTTATTAATTGCCATCATTATTTTTTACGTATTATCATTATTATTTTATTTTCATTTCAAGTATCATCATTATTATTTTGTCGTTATTATTTCTTATTTTATTTTTTTACTTCCATTACTACTTTGTTATTATCATATTATTATTATTATTATTATTATTATTATTATTATTATAAGTATTTTTATATTTACTATATTTACACCTATATTTGTTTTCTTAGTTAAACAAAATACATTTTGTAAAATTATCATATTTCATCTAAGGTTTTAAAATAAAGGCAATGTTTCAGTATTTAGAAATTAGGAATAGTGCTCTAACGTCTTTGGGTTGCGATTTTTGCTTAACTAAATAACTTAACATCCCTTTACGAAGTTTCGCAAATCACGAGACGACTTTGATTACGAGATTAAAACATCGTGACCTAACGTCTTGGATGTGATGTTTATATCTTTTCGGACAAAGAAATCTCAAGTTTTGACTCGAGCCTTTTCTTTAATTTAATACGATACGATGCATTTTGTAAAATTGCTACACTTCATTTAAAGGTTTTAAAATAAAGGTAATGTTTTGTATTTAGGAATTCGAAAATAGTGCCCTAACATGCTGGGTTGCGCTCTTGCTTTGACTAAATAACTAAACATCCTTTTGATAAACTTCGTAAAATCATGAGATAGCTTTGATTACGAAGGTTTAGGATATCATGTCCTAACGTCTTTGGATGTGATGTTTGTACCCTCTCTAACAAAGAAATCTCAAATATCCTAATACCTTTTAAAGGATCCGTATTTTAAAACCCTTTCAAACTTCCGACATTAAGACACTAATTAATCATTTTGGTACCAATTTTGGGCGACGAGGGTGCTAACCCTTCCTCGTATGAATCGACTCCGAACTCATTTTCTCGGATTTACGTAGACCAAAATCGTTGTTTTGATAAATCGATCGTTTATTAAAACAACTGCTTTCTGAGGTGACCCGATCACACCTCAACAAAAAGGATTGGTGGCGACTCCCATTTATTTTCATTTTCAAAACCAAAGTCGAACTCCGTTTTGTTTTCCAAAAAGAATGGTTACGACAGCTTGGCAACTCCACTGGGGACTGATTTAGAAAGTCAAGCCATAAATTGATTATTTTCTGTCTTTTGTTAGAAATTTGAAAGTTAGATTTGAGAATTACGATCCTTATATTTTAATTTCAGCATTGCATTGCATGACCGTTGTGGTCGCACCTTTAAGTGGGAGTGAGAAACTACTCCTTCGTGAGGTTTTCACCTCCGTGCAGGATAGTGGATCGCTTTGGATACATCCGCACCTATGTCTTCGTGAGATTTTCATCTCCGTGCAGCCATAGGGAAATGTATTCCTCGAATCAACTCTCGATCTATATGAGCCTATAATGGGTGAGGATCGAGGAATCTGCTAGTTCTGTACCCTTACCTTAGAACCAAACCACATGTAGTGAACCCTAAGAGCCCACCTTAGGTAGAACTATGTTAAACCCTAGTGGTCACCGGATAGGTACTCTATTTTGTTTATTTCTCCCGTGCTAACATGTTTTGTTTTGTTTGTGATTGCATTGCATTGCATCACTCCGTATCATCTTAGAAAAGAGGTGTTGATTCATATTCGATTGATAAATAGAAGAGTTTATCATAAGGAAATGTGTTACTTGATAAAGTGAATTATAATACTGCCGTTCGAACATAGTCCAAGTAAACAACGAGAGGACCGATATCTCACTGAAGAATACAAGACTTTGCCCGAGGATTCAAGCCGATAAAGATTATTCGAGAGTCATCATGTCTCTATTTTCTAAAAGAAGCTTATGAACATCGCGAAGATAAGTGAGCGAAGAGGTACGGCCCGGACCAAGCAACAAGGAGCTAGAAGAGGTATCTATTGAGAAAGTTCACGGGCATGACCATAACATCCGGATCACGAAGAAGAGGATTGGTGTTTTCACACGGACTATGAGGATAAAGCCGTATATGCAATCCATTTTATGTAAAGAAATGTATTTTCTAAAAAGTTCTTCTAATGGAATTGAATTTATAATCAACGCCTCTTTCTTTGTGCATTCATTTCATGCATTTGCATTGCATTTCATGCATTTGCATTGCATCATATCACATGCATTAAAATTTGTAGAAAGACCCTAATTAGGTGAAGTTATTTCAAGAACCTAGAAGCCATGGACCAAGGTTGGAGAGATTACAAAGAAAGGCAAATCTTCGATGCAAGAGCAATTGGCTAAAATTCAACAAGATATGCGAGATCAAATGAATATGATAGGCGATTAACCAAGATACTAACCGGAGGACTTGAAAAAAGAAGTGGTTCAATGGTTAACGGTGTGGATGATGATAAAGAAATTGTTTACTCCCCGATAAATATTTTGACTCAACTAGACGCGCAGTCACATGGGGTACATGCCATTATCGAACCCCAATGTCAGACTAATACCTCGGCCTTGTTGAACTTCCCGATGGGCTCATGTTTTAACCCTGAGGATGATCGTGCCAAATCGATTGTTCAGGCAGAGACACAGGAAAGGAGAGAGCGGACTTTGAAGGCCCTGAAGAAGAAGGAAAAGGAAGCAGGTAGTACGAGTAGGTATGAAAATGGTCATTCTGAGTCGATTACGATGAAGCCACCTAAGGATGGTGACTACCACCATCAAGAGCCCCCTAGGCAGGATTTCAACTCAAAGCCTACCACCGGACGGCTCTAGTTCACGCCCATCCCGATGACATACAAGGAGCTCTATCAAAATTTATTTGATGCGCATGTGGTGTCTCCTTACTACTTAAAACCAAAGGCACCTCCATACCCCAAATGGTATGACACAAAAGCTCAATGTGAGTATCATGCGGGATTATAGGACATTCAATAAAAAGCGCCTTACTTTTAAAAAGTTGGTCGAAAAGCTCATTGAAATGGGAAGTGTGAAGTTCGACGATTCTTCAGAACCTAATCGCTCTGACAAAGCAGTAAATGCGATAGTTGGAGGTAGAGGCAAGAGAGTTGCAACGCCTTGAATATCGAGGAGTCTGAATAACATATCCGAAGAGGGAATTTGGGGAATAAAGTTTTCAAGCCCTTATATACTTGGGGGAGTTTTGAACAATGGGACTGTGGAAGAAATCCCTGTGTTTTTAGAGCTAATCTAGAGTAATACTCAGAACACACTTGTTGCTTTAAGTCTAGAAGCAATAAGAGTCCCTTTTGTGAAACATGACTTTGTATAAGACATCGTTATTTTCAATGAAATGCATCTCCGCCATCTTTTGAGTAAATTTTCTTCTATTTTCATTCATCATCATTATTCTTCTATTCTTTAGATATTCCTCTAAATATTTCCATTCTTCATGCATCATGCCAATAAATATGCTTAGATTCTTTTGTTCTATGAGCCTTTATTCATCTCCATAACAGGTCCCCAAATATCAATGATTTGAGTAACGCTACCGATGACTCAGAATGTCCCTTTGAGCAAGATATGGGTACAGAAGATTTTCAGGATTTTGAAGATGACAAAGGTTGTGACCTATCTCCTGAACTGTTAAGGATGGTAGAACAAGAGGAGAAACAAATTCTACCTCACAAGGAGTCAGTGGAAATAGTGAACCTGGAGGATGGACAAGAAAAGAAAGAAGTGAAGATCGGAGCTGGTATTACCGCAGAGACAAAGCGAGACCTCATTGAGTTACTCTAAGAATTCAAAGATGTCTTCACGTGGTCGTATCAAGACATGCCTGGGATAAGCACTGATATTGTGGTACGCCGTTTGCCCATAAAAGAAGAATACAAGCCAGTCCAATAGAAACTTCGGAGGATGAGGCTAGACATTTTACTGAAAATTAAAGAGGAGGTCAGGAAGTAATTTGATACATGTTTCTTGCAAGTGGTTAAGTACTTAATGGTAGCCAATATCGCCCCATCCCTAAGAAAGATGGGAAAGTACGAATGTGTAGACTATAGGATCTAAACAAGGCTAGCCCGAAAGACAATTTTTCGTTACCTTATATCGACACCTTAGTGGATAATACGGTGGGTTATTCATTATTCTCATTCATGGATGGCTTCTCAGGATACAACCAGATAAAGATGCTTCTTGAAGACATGGATAAAACCACGTTCATAATCATGTGGGAACCTTTTACTATAAGGTAATGCCATTTGGGCTGAAGTATGTGAGAGCAACATATCAGAGAGCCATGGTAACCTTATTCCATGGCATGATGCATAAAGAAATTGAGGTTTATGTTGACGATATGATCGCCAAGTCTCGAACTGAAAAAGAGCATGTCCAAGTCTTAAGGAAATTATTTTTGAGGTTGAGGAAAGTCCAGCTAAAGCTTAACCCGGCAAAGTGTACCTTTGGAGCCAGGTCAGGGAAACTACTAGGATTTATAGTCAGCGAAAAGGAGATTGAGGTTAACCCAGACACAGTCAAGGCTATACAAGAATTGCCTCCGCCTCGCACGCAAAAAGAAGTTCGAAGTTTCTTAGGAAGATTAAAATACATTGCTCGGTTCATTTCACAGATGACTAAGAAATGTGACCCCATATTTCGTCTTCTTAAAAAACACAATCCAGGTGTGTGGGACGAGGAATGTCAGAAGACCTTCGACAAAGTAAAGCAATACCGCCCAATCCTCTAGTATTGACGCCACCTAATCCGTAAGCCTTTAATCCTCTATTTGACGGTGCCAGATAATTCAACGGGATGTGTGCTCGGCTAACATGATGAGTCAAGAAAGAAAGAAAAGGCAATATACTACCTTAGTAAAAAGTTCACTGAGTATGAAACAAGGTACTCACCAATTGAGAAACTATGTTGTGCCTTGATCTGGACAACCCGGAGATTGAGGCAGTACATGTTGTATCATACGACCTGACTCATCCCGAAGCTAGACCCACTGAAATACCTAATATGGACGGATGACCTGATGGCAAATTTTACTTTCTGAGTTTGACATAGTTTATGTAAACCAAAAGGCGGTAAAAAGAAGTGCAATAGCGGATTTTCCGCCAGAGAGCTCGCGATTATGAGCCTTTGGACTTCGATTTCCCTAATGAAGACCTAATGTACGTAGCAACCATCAAGAAGGTACCCAAAAGTCGTCCTGAAACCGAACTTGACGGGCATCAAATGCTATGGGCAATAGAATTGGGGCGCTTCTAGTGTCCCCAAATGGAGATCATTACCCATTCACTTGTAGGCTGGATTTTGATTGTACAAACAATATGGTAGAGTATGAAGCCTGTATCATGGGTATCCGTGCCGCTATGGAATGCAAGATTAAGGTGCTGAAAGTATACGGAGACTCTGCACTGGTGATTTATCAACTTAAAGAAGAATGGGAGACGAGAGACCCCAAGTTGGTCGAATACAAAAGATTGGTCCAAGAACTGATCAAAAAGTTCGATGACATCACTTTCAGTTATCTACCAAGAGACAAAAATCAGATGGCTGATGCTCTAGCCACATTGGCTTCTATGGTACGAGCAAACAACAAGGAGGATATGAAGCCTATACAAATGAGCATTTATGAGGCCCCAACCCATTGCTACAGTATAGAAAAAGAGAAGCAAAATGATCACCCGTGGTATCACGATATACTACAATACGTAAAAGATTATAAATACCCCGATCAAGCAACCGAAAATGACAAAAGGACATTGAGAAGACTAGCTTGTGACTATGTCTTAGACGGAGAGATCCTATATAAAAGAAGAAAGGATCAAGTGCTATTGAGATGTGTGGATGGTGCCGAGGTTAAGCAGATCCTAGAAGAAGTCCATGAGGGTATCTGTGGAACACATGCCAATGGGTTCACAATGGCCAGACAAATCATGAGATTCGGGTATTATTGGTCTACCATGAAAAGAGATTGCATTGATTATGCTAAGAAATGTCATAAATGCCAAATTTATGGGGACAAGATTCATGTACCACCCTCACCTTTACATGTTATGACCTCCCCATGGCCTTTTTCTATGTGGGGCATGGACGTTATTGGACCTATCTCTCCAAAAGCTTCCAATGGACATCAGTTCATCTTCGTGGTAATTGATTACTTCACTAAATGGGTGGAGGCCACTTCATATGCTAATGTGACAAAATCAGCAGTCAGCAAGTTCTTAAAAAAGGAAATCATATGTAGATATGGAATGCCTGAGAGGATCATATCTGATAATGCATTAAACTTGGACAACAACATGATTGCAGAAGTCTATAGGCAATTTAAGATCAGACATCACAATTCGTCACCATATCGCCCAAAGATGAGCAGTGCGATGAAGCGCCTAATAAGAATATCAAGAAGATAGTAGAGAGATGACCCAGACTTACAAAGGTCAGCACGAAAGCTAGCATTTGCCCTTTTTGCTCATCGAACGTCGGTCGAACCTCCACTGAGCAACTCCTTTCTCATTGGTTTACTGAAATGGAGGCGGTTTACCCATCGAAGTTGAAATTTCGTCCTTCGAGTATTGTTCGAATGAAATTGGATGAAGTGGAATGGATCCAAGTTCGATATGATCAGTTGAATCTGATCGAAGAAAAGAGACTTAAAGCTATCCGTCATGGTCAGATGTACCAAAAGCGAATGATGCAAGCATACAACAAAAAGGTACGTCCAAGAGAATTCCACGAGGGAGACTTAGTTTTGAAAAAGATCCTCCCCATACAAAAGGATTTCAGAGGGAAATGGAGGCCAAATTGGGAAGGACCTTATGTGGTAAAAAAGGCTTTCTCTGGAGGGGCACTAATTTTGGCCGAGATGGATGGAAAAATTTATCCAATCCCATAAATTCAGATTCAATTAAGAAGTATTATGCTTGAAGAAGGGAAAGGCTAAAGTGAAAACCCGCAAAGGCGCTTTAAGACCTAAAAAAAAGAAAGAAAGAAAAAAAAAAAAAAAGTGGAGAGGCTAAAGCGAAAACCCGCAAAGGGCGCTTTGAGACCAAAGGGGTTTTGAGTCGAAAACCCGACAAAGGCAGCTCAAATTCTGACAAAAGGAAGGGTATGTGACGATTTTGTTCTCCTAGAATTAGCAAAAAGAGAGGAATGTTACACCTCGTAACATCTACAAAGCACTACAGATCTTCCAACTTCTATTCACTTCAAAATGATCTTCTAAGGATTCAAGAGTGAAGCTCAGTCATGATATCTGGGCGCCTACTTTTTCTTTTTTACCCTTTTTTTGTATTCTAATAATGTTTACTTTTGTTGATTAATCCAATTCTATTCTTCATAAATTCCATTGTTATTTTAAATCTTTTAAGTCGTTTGCAATTGAAATAACAACCCATGGACCCATAATGCTTCCATAAAAGGAGTTCTGCCTATTACTCTGAAAGCCTCTAAACAGCACAGGAACCTGAAATAGGACTGTTGTCTAGGACCACCATGCTTAGGGGTCAGAAACGTTCGAGAAAGAGGAGTCTAAAATCATGGTTATTTCCCCAGATTCTCCGTCAAAGATATCAGACGAGATATTGCGTCCATGCCATGACCTTGACGAGCGAACGAGCAATTACAGCCCTAAGCTATCCGTCATGGTCAGATGTACCAAAAGCGAATGATGCAAGCATACAACAAAAAGGTACGTCCAAGAGAATTCCACGAGGGAGACTTAGTTTTGAAAAAGATCCTCCCCATACAAAAGGATTTCAGAGGGAAATGGAGGCCAAATTGGGAAGGACCTTATGTGGTAAAAAAGGCTTTCTCTGGAGGGGCACTAATTTTGGCCGAGATGGATGGAAAAAATTTATCCAATCCCATAAATTCAGATTCAATTAAGAAGTATTATGCTTGAAGAAGGGAAAGGCTAAAGTGAAAACCCGCAAAGGGCGCTTTAAGACCTAAAAAAAAAAGAAAGAAAGAAAAAAAAGAAAAAAAAAGTGGAGAGGCTAAAGCGAAAACCCGCAAAGGGCGCTTTGAGACCAAAGGGGTTTTGAGTCGAAAACCCGACAAAGGCAGCTCAAATTCTGACAAAAGGAAGGGTATGTGACGATTTTGTTCTCCTAGAATTAGCAAAAAGAGAGGAATGTTACACCTCAGAACATCTACAAAGCACTACAGATCTTCCAACTTCTATTCAGCTCAAAATGATCTTCGGAAGGATTCAGTAGTGAAGCTCAGGCTGCGATATCTGGGGCGCCTACTTTTTCTTTTTACCCTTTTTTTTGTATTCTAATAATGTTTACTTTTGTTGATTAATCCAATTCTATTCTTCATAAATTCCATTGTTATTTTAAATCTTTTAAGCTGTTTGCAATTGAAATAACAACCCATGGACCCATAATGCTTCCATAAAAGGAGTTCTGCCTATTACTCTGAAAGCCTCTAAACAAAGACAGAACTGAAATAGGATCATTGTCAGGACCACCATGCTTAGGGTCGAAACGTTCGAGAAAGAGGAGTCTAAAATCATGGTTATTTCCCATTCTCCACAAAGATATCGACGAGATATTGCGTCCATGCCATGACCTTGACGAAATAACGAGCAATTACGACCTAAGCTTTTAAAAGAGATCATTCTCATGACATCCGCATTCATGCAAATTTCTCCATCATATCATTTAGTTAGGAGCATTCGATTTATTACGACCATCAGATCTTAATGAAAATCATCATTCTCATGACATTACGTATTCATGTAAATGTCATCCATATCACACGAAGTTAGGAGCATTTGAGTCATTAGATCATAGCATCCGCATCATTTGGCATAAACATAAGCATATAAAATCGAGTCTCCGTGATATGTCCCCGGAGGACGGTATAGCAACACCGGTGAAGCCACCATCCTATTGCCACTTACCAGCAGTGGAATAGGTTGAAGATTATCCTATTGCTGCTGACCAGCAGTGGAATAGGTTGAAGATTATCTTATTGCTACTGACCAGCAGTGGAATAGGTTGAAGATTGTCGTATTGCCACTGACCAGCAGTGGAATAGGTGGAAGATTGTCCTATTGCCACTGACTAGCAGTGGAATAGGTTGAAGATTGTCCTATTGCCACCCACCAGTTGGAATAGGTTGAAGATTGTCCCATTGCCACCGACCAAAGAGTGGAATAGGTTGAAGATTGTCCCATTGCCACCCACCAAGAGTGGAATAGGTTGAAGATTGTCCTATTACCACCGACCAAGAGTGGAATAGGTTGAAGACCGCCCCATGTCCCCACCGGTGAGTGGAATAGGTTAAAATTGTAGATCTTGTCGCCTCAACCAAGAGGGGCAAGATCGAAGGAAAATCTTGGCTCCTCAACCACGATGGGGAACACGATTTAGGCCACCCTCCTATTGCCACTGACCAGCAGTGGAATAGGTCTAAAATTGTAGATCTTGTCGCCCTAACTAGTAGTGGGGCAAGATCGAAGGCGAATCTTGGCTCCCTAACCAGTAGGGAACATGATTTAGGCCACCGTCCTATTGCCACTGACCAGCAGTGAAATGGGTCAAAAATTGTAGGTCTGGTCGCCCTGACCAATAGTGGGGCAAGACGGAAGGCAAATCTTGGCTCCCTAACTAGCAGGGAACATGATTTAGGCCACCGTCCTATTGCCACTGACCAGCAGTGGAATAGGTCAAAAATTGTAGACCTTGTCGCCCTGACCAGTAGTGGGGCGAGATCGAAGGCAAATCTTGACTCCCTAACCAGCAGGGAACATAATTTAGGCCACCGTCCTATTGCCCCTGACCAGCAGTGGAATAGGTCAAGAATTGTAGGTCTGGTCGCCCTGACCAATAGCGGGGCAAGACCGAAGGCAAATCATGGCTCCCTAACCAGTAGGGAGCATGGTTAAGCTTTAGTCCTATTGCCTTAACTAGCAGTGGAATAGGCTAAAGACTTAAGACCTCATCTCTCTGGAGATGTAGTGGAGCAATCTAAAATAAACAAGTCACATCCCATTGAAGTCGCAGCAGGAGCAAATCGAAGCCACAGATCCCATCTCATTGAAATAGCAGTGGAGTGGATCAAAGCAACAAGGTATGGTGGACTAAAACAAGGCTACCTGAAGAAGAAGAGCACCAAAGAAGTCAAGACTCGGTGAGACCGGGCAAAATTGGTCTTTTAAAAGTCTTTGCTCCATTCCCGTTGCACGACAATGAGCAAAGAGGGGCAGCTGTACAAGCCCAATTCTGCCTGGGCCCATTAAAACCCGAGGCCCAATCACAAACCCACTACAGCCTACCCAAACAACCCAACAGATCAGCCCAATTTCAAACCCAAATCAGAAAGAAACCTAACCCTAATTTTCCCCTAACCCCAAGTGGCGCCGCCTCTAATGCCTCTGACATCCACCTGCCCTCCACTTGCCCTCTGCGCCTGCTACCACCGACCCTCACTCAGCACCGCTCTCCACTTGCACCTGCAAAACAGTAAGGAAGTGACAGAAAGCATTGTAAGAAAATGGCTATAAAAGCCGATTCAAGCTATTGTAAACGATGGGGATCTTCTCTTTTTTACAGACAAATCGAAAGCACCAAATGTAAAAAGGAGATTTTTTTCTTTTATATTTGAACCATCAACTATCGAAAACAAGAAAAGAACTTTCGAATGTTATTTTTTGTTCTTCCATTTCTAGTTTTAGTTATTTCAATACTAATATTTTTATTTTACTTTTTTGAAACCTTTAAAAACAAATAACAAAAAAAGGAAAAAATATACCATTGCATGAATTTCCTACCACCATGTACGGTGGGCTAACGCGACGATTTGTCGACGACAGGAAGACCGAGACCACTGCGCAGAGAAAAGAAAGTCATTAGAAAATTTTTTTTTAAAGGAGTGGAGAATGATTTTTTCCGAGTTTTAGGCCTTAATAGCCCATCAAAACGACGCGTTTTGGGGTCGGGTTTTAAACACCCAAAACAACGCGTTTCGCCCGTGGGATCCGTGTGTTGACTCGACCCGACCAGAGGATCCGCGTGTTTTTGTTTTTGGGTCTAATTGCGCAAATGGCCCTTCCGCTTTTTTGACCTCTTTTAATTAAGTTTTTATTATTTTCAAATTTGACCCCACAATTTACTCCGGTTCGTAATCTGGTCCTCTCTACTGCTGCGCGTTTTGGCCGAAAGGGTTTATTACCTCTTTGGTCCCTCTAGTCCTTTCGCGTGTGTAAATAGGCCCTTTTCCTTTTATTTTATTTCGAATTGACCCCCAAACTTTCATTTTAGATGCAATTTGATCCTGTTTAAGTTATTTTGCAATCCTTTTAGTCTTTTTGTTATTATATTATTATTGTTATTACCATTATTATATATATATATATTATGTACATATTTTATTATTATTTTGTTTCACTAACTTTATTATTATTATTATATTATTATTTGTTATTTCGATTATGTTTTTACTATTATTGGTTTGTCGTTACTATTATTTATTATTACGATTGTATGTGTTATTATTTTATTTTTTACTATTATTATGACTAAGATTATTATTTTATTTATTATTATTATTTGTTGTTTTCATTATTATTATTACTATCTATTTTTATCATTATTTTATCATTATTATTACTACTATTATATTATTTTTATATGTATATATTTTTATTTATTTATTTTTATATATTATTTTATTTATTAATTGCCATCATTATTTTTTACGATTATCATTATTATTTTATTTTTATTTCAAGTATCATCATTATTATTTTGTCGTTATTATTTCTTATTTTATTTTTTTTACTTCCATTACTACTTTGTTATTATCATATTATTATTATTATTATTATTATTATTATTATTATTATTATTATTATTATTGTTATAAGTATTTTTTATATTTACTATATTTACACCTATATTTGTTTTCTTAGTTAAACAAAATACATTTTGTAAAATCATCATATTTCATCTAAGGTTTTAAAATAAAGGCAATGTTTCGTATTTAGAAATTGGGAATAGTGCTCTAACGTGCTGGGTTGCGATTTTCCGTTTAACTAAATAACTTAACATCCCTTTACGAAGTTTCGCAAATCACGAGATGACTTTGATTACGAGAGATTAAAGCATCGTGACCTAACGTGCTGGATGTGATGTTTATATCTTTTCGGGACAAAGAAATCTCAAGTTTTGACTCGAGCCTTTTCTTTAATTTAATACGATACGATACATTTTGTAAAATTGCTACACTTCATTTAAAGGTTTTAAAATAAAGGCAATGTTTTGTATTTAGGAATTCGGAAAATAGTGCCCTAACGTGCTGGGTTGCGCTCTTCCGTTTGACTAAATAACTAAACATCCTTTTGATAAACTTCGTAAAATCATGAGATAGCTTTGATTACGAAGGTTTAGAATATCATGTCCTAACGTCTTTGGATGTGATGTTTGTACCCTCTCTAACAAAGAAATCTCAAATATCCTAATACCTTTTAAAGGATCCGTATTTTAAAACCCTTTTAAACTTCCGACATTAAGACACTAATTAATCATTTTGGTACCAAATTTGGGCGTATCGAGGGTGCTAACCCTTCCTCGTGCGTAACCGACTCCCGAACTCATTTTTTGGATTTCGTAGACCAAAATCATTGTTTTGATAAATCAAACTGTTTATTAAAAACAACTGTTTTACGAGGTGACCCGATCACACCTCAACAAAAAAGGATTGGTGGCGACTCCCATTTATTTTCATTTTCAAAACCAAAGTCGAACCCCATTTTGTTTTCCAAAAAGAATGGTTACGAAATATATAACTTGTCAAAACGGCATCATTTTGAAAGTTAATTTCAGAGGCCAAAACGACATCGTTTTGGCCTCCGACCCGAAACCCGACCCGCTCCAACCTTAGGATCCACATGTTTTTTCAAAATGGTCTAACTGCACTTTTAGCCTTTCTGCTTTTTAATTAGTTTGCGATCCAATATTTTTCATTCTTTTAAATTTATCCTCTTAATTTTATTTTATTTTTAGTTTAGTCCCCCAGAACTATTCATTTAGAGGGTAAGAGGATAATTTTCTAGTTAGTCCCTCCTCCTATTCGCGCATTTCACTTTGGTCCTTTATTTTGTTTTACTATTTAATTTATTTATTTTATTATGATTTATACTTGCAATTTTATTTAAATTTCTATTCAGTCCCTTATTTATTTAATCTTAACCTTTCATGAATTTTTCTATTATTATTATTTACTTACTTATTTATTATTGCAATTTCAACCTTTCATGCATTTTCTTTATTTTACTATTATTTACTTATTATTGTCTTACTTTTTATTTTAAAATTTATGTTATTCATATTTATATATTTTCGCTTGTTATTTATATTTGTATATTTTTTGCTCGTTATTTATATTTGTACATTTTTGCTCATTATTTATTTATATTTTTTTACATATATACATATTATTTATATTTACATTCATTATTAAGCATCTTTCATTTTTTTTATTTTTACTTGTTTTAAATTACCTTTTTATTTTTTTATTATTATGATTTTATTATTAATATTATTATTATTACATTAGTATTATTGTAATATTTCCTTATTTATTTATTAAATATCATTCTAATATTCTACCCATATAGCCATTTTATATTATCTCATCATCACTACATCATACATTATGTTTAAATATAATTTGCTTTTTTTTATATACTATACCCCAAATAAGATAAATACACATTGTTTTAAATGTTACATTTGTTATTACTTAATGAATAAATTTTTAAAATTAAGGCAATGTCTCGTATTTGGAGATTCGAGAAGTTGTGCCCTAACTTATTGGGTTCGACTTTTTCCTTGAATCTAGATAATCGAAAAATCCTTTTAAAATTAAAACACATGAGATTTAAATAGTAATTAAATAAAGAGCAAGTTTATTTTCGAGGATCCGAGATGTCGTGTCCTAACTTACGAGATATGACCTTTTTGTTACTTCGAGATAAGAGGATTTTTACACACGTTTAGATTTATTCAAGTGATTTTAATTAAGAACAACATCATGCAAAAATGGATCATATTTGAATCTTCAAATTTTTATTTTTCGACATTAAAGACATCAAGTAATCAATTAGGTACTAATTTTGGGCGTAATGAGGGTGCTAATTCTTCCTCGTGCGTAACCGACTCCCGAACCCATTTTTTGGGTTTTTGTAGACCGAAAAACATTGCTTTAATAAATCAAATCTCTTATTAAAACAATCAAATTACAAGGTGACCCGATCACACCTTTTAAAAGTGATTGGTGGCGACTCCCATTTTCATTTTCAAAATATAAGTCGATTAAAAAAAAAGGTTTCGAAAACTTGGCGACTTTGCTGGGGAAAAAAATAAGAGAGTCAAGCCACAATTTGATTATTTCTTGTCTTTTTGTCGAAAATTGATAAATTGGTTTAAATTTACGATCCTTTCGTTGCATTTCATTTTTGTGCTCTGCATCATTTTAATATGGTTGCTTTATTGGTTCGAGTCTTTTAATGTACCTCCGCATATTGCATCGCATAACCGGTCGATTTTACCCTTTTAAGTGGGAGTGAGAAACTTTTCCTTCATAAGGTCTTCACCTCCGTATAGGATAGCGAATCGTTTTCGGGATACATCCGTACCTATGTCTTCGTGAGATTTTCATCTCCATATAGCCATAGGGAAATGTATTCCCTTGAACTGAACTCGGGCCGTATGAGCCTATAATGGGCGAGGATCGAGGAATCTACCGATTTAGGTACCCTTACTTTAGAATCGAACCGCATATAATGAGCCCTAAGAGCTTACCCCAGGTAGAACAACACCGAACCCTAGTGGTTACCCAAATAGGCGTTTTATTTTTTGTTTCTTGCTTACTTTGAATTCTAGCTTTGTACACTGACTTGTTTTGTTTTGCTTTAATTGTGATTGCATGGTATTTTCATCATAAAAAAGGTGTTGATTCACATTCAGTTACTAAATAGAGAGCTTACCATGGAGAATGAATTTCTTGATAAAGTGGAAGATAACGCGACTGTCCGAATATGGCCTGAGAAAACGCGACTAGAGAAAGGTGATAATTTGACAGAGGGGTACGTGTCAGAATTGTGGGGCTTCACTCATATCAGCGTGACCCAGAACAATCTTCAAGAATTGAAAGAGATATGGGTCCAATGGGATGATGAAATCAAGTAGCTATTTTATTGTAATTATGGTGATTTCCCCTATCTACTAAATATCAAAGTGGACAAGCACTTGTTTCGAGCTCTGGCTCAATTTTGGAATCCTGCCTACAGCTGCTTTACTTTTGGAAAAGTAGACTTAGCACCTACTGTGGAAGAATACGCGACCTTACTTCGTTCCCTGAAAATTTGACCTAACAATGTTTATTCCAGAGTCGCTAATGTCCCGACTTTCCTAAGAAATTAATGAACATCACGGGGATGAGTGAGCAATTGGTTGCAACCCGGATCAAGCAAAAGGGAGATGGTAAATGTATCCCTTGGAATAGTTTGCGAGATTTGATCTTAGCACACCCAGATATAAAGAAAAGGGTCGATGTCTTCGCTTTGAGCATTTATGGGCTGGTTGCTTTCCCTAAAGCACTAGGGCACGTGGACGAGGCAGTTTCAGATTTGTCCGACAAACTTGATAAGAGGCTCACGCCCGTCCTTACAATTTTGGCTAAAACATTCTGATCTTTGAATACATACTGAAGAGCGGTGAAGGAAGATTCATTAGATACGCGTAACTTTTGTTGGCATGGTTTCATAGCCACTTTTAGAGGGTAGAAAAAGTTTCTTATCGAGTATTCTCCAAGAACTACTCTCCATTAAAAGAATTAGTGGCTACACAGAGGCGAGATGACATTTCAGAAGAAAAATGGATCGCTATACTCTAGAATCTCCAAGATGAATACGTCGAATGGAGAGCCCCTTGGATGATCCCCGATGAGATTCTGTACTGGTGTGGAGATTTTGACTGGGTTCCTCTACTCGGGATCTAGGGAGCTGTTGGGTATGCTTTTCTACTCGTGTTGAGGTAGTATAGATCGAGGCAATTCATATCAACAGCGCAAGGGCTGGCTCAGTGTGAGTTTTCGTATAAGGGTGATAAATATAAGAAAAAGGTCCGAGAAATGTCTAACTCTTGGAACCAAACCCACCGAATGAAAAGATTTGTTGCAGGTCCAATGAAGACCCTCGAATATAATGGATGGTGGGGTAAAAAAGTCAATGATAACATCCCTGGGCCAAGTCAAGAAGGCACTCAACCAATGGAGGAATACCTGCTAGTGATTCCATCTGAGTTAGAGATCATAATGCAAGATTTTAAAAAAAAGAATACAGAGCTAGAAAAGGAGATAGAGCAATTGGAATAGAAAAAGATGCAATTAGGACTAGACGTTGACGTTCAAAAGTTAGAGGTCGTTAGGTTGAGAAAAGGAAAGAACAAGGTCGGGAAAGATCTGGACAGTTTAAAAACGGATTACAAGAAGCTGTACTTATCAATGAAGACTGTCGGGCTGGGAAAGACATTAGAATAATGACGAAAAGAGATCAAAGAAGAAAAGAATAGAGCCGATCAATGGGAAAAGAAATGCCAAGATGCCCAAGTTCGAGAAAATGCTCTAGAAAGATACCTATTGGAATGTCAAAATGAAAATGTCAGATTAAAAGCCAGGGTAGCAGAACTAGAAAAGTCACTTCATCATTATCATAATCGCAACTTCACCGTTCTCAAGGTCAGGTCAGGGATAGAGACTATATCATAGGTGAAGCTGTGGCTCAAATACGAGAGGTGACTGATCATTTGCAAACCCTAGTAGTTCATGTTGACATGCTAAGCTTGAAGTATGAATCAAAATCGATTAGGGTCAAGAGTTAGCTTGGCTTCTTAGGAAGGTTAAGGCTTTGAGTATTAGGGAAAAGTCGTATATGTAATTCGTTTTATGTAAAGAAATTTGTTTTCTAGTAAAGTTGTTCTAACAGAATTGAATCAAAGTCAATTCCTCTTTTTGCATTCATTTGCATTACATTGCATCATATGAATTAAATTTCACAAAAAGATAACAGAATTATTTCATTTAATTTGGAAACCAACAAGAGTCAACCAACCGAACATCGTTACAGTACTCACGCCAAAACCAAAGTAATGGACCAAAGATTGAAAAGGCTAGAACAGATTCAAAAAAAAATGCAAGACCAGTTGCAAGCATAACTACAAGAGCAGTTAGCGAAAGTACAACAGAAGATGAGGAATCAGATACTAGAATCCCAAATAAGTATAATAAGTCAATTGGTGCAGTTGCTGGCTGGAGAACGTGAAAAAGAGAAGAACACTATGGTTAACTCAGGGGATGATAATGAGGATCCTATTTACCCCCCAGATTTTACCCCGATAAATGCCCAGGCACAACCAGAGGCGTACCTACGAAGGGTACCCGTCACATTAGACCCCAACAGTATCAAACTGGTACCTCAATGCTAATGAACTACCAAACAAGCTCAGGTTCCAATCCAGGGGATAACCCAACCAATCCCGTTGCTCTTGATCTAGATGATATGGCAGAAATAGAAAAAATAAGAATGGAACTGCCAAAGCAACTTGAAGATCGATGTAGATGGCTAGAAGAAAAATTCAAAGCAATGAAAAATGTTGATTATCATTGCGGAATCGATGCCAAGGACCTAAGTTTGGTCTCAGATTTAGTGCTCCCTCCGAAGTTCAAAACTCCAGATTTTGAAAAATATAATGGGACTAGTTGTCTAGAAGCTCACATCACTATATTCTGTCGAAGGATGACAGGATACGTCAACAATAATCAACTGTTAATCCACTACTTTCAAGACAGTTTCATCGGGTTAGCAGCTAAATGGTACAACCAACTGAGTTGTGCCAAAATCAATTTATGGAAAGACCTGGCACAAGCTTTTATGAAGCAATATAGTCATGTGATGGACATGAAACCTGATAGAATTACGCTTCAGAGCTTGGAGAAAAAGCAAAATGAGAGCTTCAGGTAATATGCTCAAAGATTGGAGAGAGGTGGCAACGCAAGTCTAGCCACCTCTTTTGGAAAAAGAAACTACAATGCTTTTCATCAACACTTTAAAAGCTTCGTTCATCAACCATATATTGGGGAGCGCTACTAAGAGCTTCTCGATATAGTAATGTATGGTGAAATGATTGAAAATGCAGTAAGAAGTGGTAAGATAGACGCGGGGGAAAACTCCAAAGATCGGCCCCGAGGAAGAAGAAAATGAGGTAAATAATGTAAGTACATAAAACAAGGGTTATTCGAAACCAATTACTATTGGCCCGCCAAAGACAGTAACCACTAGTCATCAGGGCCCTCCAAGGTAAGAATCCAACCCAAGGACAAATACAGAAAGGCTCCAATTCACACCCATATCGATGACATGGAGGGAGCTATATCAGAGTCTGTTTGATGCACATGTGGTATCCCATTTCTACCTGAAACCTATGCAACCTCCCTTCTCCAAATGGTATGACATAAATGCTCAATGCGAGTACCACGTAGGAATCATGAGACATTCAATCGAAAACTGTACTGCATTTAAAAAGTTGATCAAAAGGTTCATTAAAATGGGAATCGTAAAGTTTGACGACCCATCAGGACCTAATTTGGCAGGAAATCTGTTACCCAATCATTCTGATAAAGGGGTAAATGCGATACTTGAGAATGGAGAAAAAAGAAACAAGATAGATATAGCAGAACTAAAAACCTACTAAAATGGGTTCGGAAGAAAATGATAGAGGGAGGATTAATCAAACAGGATTCAGAAGAGAAACCTGAAGGGATGAAAAATTACTGTGAGTTCCATGCTAATGAGGGTCATAAGATACAGGAGTGTGTTGAATTCAGGGCCTTAATGCAAAATTTGATGGACAATAAGGAGCTAGAATTCTTTGAATATGCTATGGGCTCCAAAAAAGAAGATGTGTGCGCCTCAGAAGAGGGGTCAATTGAGAAGGTCTAAAAGTCAACCACCCTGTGGTTATTATTTCACAACCTAAAAATAATGAAACCGAAGTACAAATTGCATCAAGGGTCATAAACTAGAAACTTGTGGCTTTTCCCTACAAGGATAGCAAGAAGGTTCCCTGGAATTATGACTCAATGTGACGATCTCGGGAGAAGAGAACCCAATTAATGCTTCAGAAGAAGGCCAAGATATGGGTTTCTACACGCGTAGTGGGAGGCGCTATGATCCATCAAATGCAAGAGCTAAGCTTGTTAAAGGAAAGACCCAAATAGTTGAACAAACAAAAAAAAAGACGGTCAGGCTCAAATCGCCTGTTAACGAGCCAGTAACTAAGAACGAGGCTAAAAAATTCCTAAAATTCTCAAAGCATAGCGAGTACAGTGTTGTAGAACAGCTGCACAAGCAACCGACTCGCATCTCATTGCTAGCTTTACTCTTAAGTTCGGAGACACATCGTGGCACGTTGATAAAATGCTAAACAAAACTTATGTCGCTAACGATATCTTTGTAAACAGGCTGGACTGTCTAGTTAACAATATAAGTGCCGACAACTTCATCTTCTTTAATGATTATGAAATACCGCTAGGGGGCATGGGATCTACAAAGGCTCTACACATCACCACCCCCTGCAAAGGGTATACATTACCAGGGGTGTTAATTGATAATGGATCTGCACTAAATGTTTTACCCCTATCCACCCTGAATAGGTTACATGTGGATAGCTCTCATATGTAGATGTGTCAAAACATAGTGAGAGCATTCGATGGAACCGAAAGGAGGGTGATGGGAAGGATTGAGATACCCTTTTTGATTGGTTCAAACACGTATGAAGTAGATTTCTTGGTGATGGACATTAAGCCTTCTTATAATTGTTTGTTGGGGAGGCCTTGGATTCACACGACTGGGGCAGTGCCGTCATCACTACACCAGAAGCTAAAGTTGGTAATTGAGGGTCTGCTGGTAATGATAAGCGCAAAATAAGACATTATTGCATTCGTAACCAATGACGCACTATACATAGAGATAGACGATGAAGCGATAGAATGTTCTTTCTGATCATTGGAATTTGTGAATGCAACCTTCATTGTCGAAGGGAAAAAGATCCCGATGCCCAAAATCTATAAAACTACAAGGATGGGCCTACGACTGACGGTCGAGAAAGGAGCCTTGAAAAATTCCTACAAGGAAGGTTCGAGACACACATGCTCATGGACAAATGAGACCACTTTGGCTTAGGATACAAGCCAGATGCGAGGCTAAAAAAGAGAGAGCGAGAGAAAAAGCAAGAAAAAAAAAGAGCGCGACTGAGTGAGGAAGAGGTCAAGTGGGAACCGATGACCTTTCCCCATATATCCAAGAATTTCATGTCAGGAGGAACTATTCACCCTGAACGAAAGATGTCAAGAAAAGAGACCGCTGAAGAAATGTTGGGAAATCTGAACATCAACGCCATATCTGAAGAAGGAATCTAAGGAGAAAATTTATTAGATATCTACCCTATGTACCTGGAAGTGTTCGAACAGCTAGACTGCGGAAGAGATTCTTGTAGCTTTTAGAGCTAATTTAGAGTAATGTTCAAAACACGCTTATTGCTCTAAGCCTAGGAGCAATAAGAATCCCTTTTGTGAAATAGGCTTTTTTTTAACATCTTTATTTCAATGAAATACATCTTTGCATTCTTTTCATTTCATTCATAATCATACCATAAATATGATTATTCTTAGATTCTTTTATTCTTGGGATTTTTCTTCATCCTTATAACAGGTCTCCAGATATCAATGATATGAGCAACGCTGCTACTGACTCAGAATCTCCTTTTGAACAAGATATGTGTATGGAGGATTCTCAGGATTTTGAAGATGATCGAGACTGTAACCTATCTCCTAATTTTTTGAGGATGGTAAAACAAGATGAGAAACAAATCTTGCCTTATAAAGAGTCAGTGGAAATTGTGAGCTTAGGAGAAGAAAAAGAGGTGAAGATAGGAGCTTGCATTACCGTAGAGACGAAGTAAGACTTTATTGAATTACTCTAAGAATTTAAAGATGTATTCGTATGGTCATATCAAGACATGCCCAGGTTAAGTACTGATATCGTGGTACACTAGCTCCCCATAAAGGAAGAGTGCAAGCCAATTCAACAAAAGCTCCGAAGATAAGGCTCGATGTTTTATTGAAAATAAAGAGGAAGTTAAGAAACAATTCGATGCTGGTTTCTTACGGGTGGTTAAATACTCAGAATGGGTAACCAATATCGCCCCGTCCCTAAAAAATATGGGAAAGTATGAATGTGCGTAGACTACAGGGACTTGAACAAAGCCAACCCGAAAGACAATTTTCTATTGCCATATATCGACACTTTAGTGGACAACATGACAAGTTACTCACTGTTCTTCTTCATGGATGGTTTCTCGGGATACAACCAAATAAAGATGCATCTTGAAGACATGGAGAAGACCACATCCGTGACCATATGGAGAACATTTTGCTATAAGGTGATGCCATCTGGACTAAAAATGCGGGAGCAACATATCAAAGAGCCATGGTAACTTTGTTTCATGATATAACTATGTAGATGATATGATCGCAAAGTCTCGAACAGAGAAGGAGCATGTACAAGTCTTGAGGATATTTTTTTTGAGATTGAGAAAATTCCAACTAAAGCTCAATCCAGCAAAATGTACTTTCGGGGCTAGGTCGGGAAAATTGCTAGGATTTGTAGTCATGAAAAGGGGATCGAGATCGACCCAAATAAAGTTAAGGCTATACAAGAGCTACCTCCGCTACGCACTCAAAAAGAAGTTTGAGGTTTCCTAGGAAGACTAAATTACATCGCCCGGTTCATTTCACAACTGACTAATAAATGTGACCCCATATTTCTTCTCCTTAAGAAACACAATCCAGGCGTTTGAGATTAGGAGTGTCAGAAAACTTTCGATAAGGTCAAACATTACCTATTCAATGCCCCAGTACTGATGCCTCCCAGCCTAGATAGGTCATTGATACTGTACTTGACAATATTCGGGAATTCTATGGGATGCGTGCTTGGTCAACATGATGAGTCAGGAAAAAAAAAGAGTGATATACTATCTCAGTAAGAAATTCACCGAAAGTGAGATAAGGTATTCGCCAATCGAGAAGCTATGTCATACTTGATCCGACAACTCAAGATCGAGACAAGACATGATGTACTACACAACTTGGCTCATCTCAAAACTCTATCCTCTAAAGTGCATAATGGAATCGACTGCTTTGAATGAAAGAATGGCCCGATGGAAAATTCTGCTCTTCGAATTTGATATAGTTTATATGGATCAAAAGGCTATAAAAGAGAGCACAATAATAGATTTTCTGGCCAGTAGAGTTCTAGAAGATTACGAGCCTTTGAACTTTGATTTCCCGAAAAAAATCTAATGTATATTGCAACCACTGAAGAAGACTCTCAAGAAGGTCATCCTTGGGAGCTAAACTTCAATGGAGCCTCAAACACTGTGGGTAACAAAATTGGGGCAGTCCTGGTATCCCCAAACGGAGATCATTATCCCTTCGCTAGCAAATTGGATTTTGATTGAACAAACGATATGGCAGAATACAAAGCATGAATCATGGGTATCCGTGCAGCCATAGAACGTAAGATCAAAGTGCTAGAGGTATATGGGGATTTTGCACTGGTGATCTATCAATTCAATGGAGAATGGGAGATAAGAGATCCTAAGTTAATCAATTATCGAAGATTGGTTCTTGAGTTAATTAAGGAGTTTGATGATATCACCTTCTATTACCTCCCACGAGATGAAAATCAGATGGCTGATGCCTTGGCTATTTTGGCTTCGATGGCCAAAGCAAACAAACAATAGGATGTAAAGCCTATCCATATGAGTATTTAAGAGACTCCAGCTCATTGTTACAACATCGAAGAAAAAAAATAAGAGGACGATCACCCTTAGTACAATGATATACTGCAATATATGAAGAATTGTGAATACCCTGACCAAGTAACTGAGAATGATAAAAGGACATTGAGAAGACTGGCCAATGACTATGTCTTAGATCGGGAGATTCTATATAAAAGGAGAAAGGATCAGGTGCTACTAAGATGTGTAGACACTGTCGAGGCTAAGAAAATCTTCGAAGAAGTCCACGAGGTGTCTGCGGAACACATGCCATGTAACACCCTAAAAATTTGAGTATTGATTTTATTACATGTTTTTGGTGCTTAGATTATGAAGGAAAATTTTCTTACTTTTTTCATAGTTATTATAGTTCAAGAAGAGTTTAGAATTATTCTAGAAAGGAATAAATTTTAATTTTGAGAAATTAATGAAGTGAATTAAGTGACATTGATACTTAAGTAAAAATAAGTGTCAAAGTGTAGCATAAGATGAGTAAATGGTAAGGTAGTGTTGGCATGAGTTGTGGCATGAGGGGAGTGGTTCAATCCTTGGTTAGCATATAGGAAAATTTTATTTTTTTGCTTTAATCTATGCATGTGTCGGCAAGGGGATAAGGATGGATGAGTTGTATTGTTTTATTTTTGGTAAGTAAGACTAAAGGAAAAAGGTAATTTTTAACTTATGGTATGGAATCAAAGAACTTTGAAAAGATATGGGGACATGAGGCAAGTATCAAGGAAAATATTTTGGAAACAAATTCATGGTCATTTGACCAATGAATTTGGACGGCAATATGGCTAGGGGGGAGGTTGGTCGAATATGCTAGTAGCTTGGCTAGGGTAGGGATTTTGTTTTGGTCATTCCTAGCATTTTGTGCAAGCTTTGTTTTTTTTTTCTTTCTCTCAACCTTCTCTTTGGCCGAATTTGAGCTTTTGGTATGCCAAAATTCTTTTGACCATTTGGTCATTTTTGCTATCACATTAGTATTCTTTTGTGTGCCTTTTCATTTTGCCGAAATCACCAACACCAAAGGTCATTCTTTTTCTTCCTTCCTCCATTGCCGAATGTACCTTGCCCTAAACACATCTCTTACTTTCTCTTTTCTTCTTTTGAAAATCGAATCCTCATCATCATCCCTTTCACTCATCTTTTAATTTTCTTTTCAATCATACTATCTTCAAAAAATCTCTCATGGCCAAATGTTAGTGTGCCTTGTAACCATTTTCTCTTCTCTTTAGTTTTCATAATCAATCTCTCTCTATTCATAAGCATCTTTCTCAATCATCCCTTTTCAACCGTGGAGAATAGGTAAGAGTTCTTTAGTTCATGTTAGTTATTAGTGGTTTTGGCGAATATGGATGGAGGTAAGAAGGATTTCTTGGATTGAAATAATCGCTCATTTTATTAACGCTTTCTCTTTATTATACTTTAGTGCGATAACAAAAGATCAAAACTCGAGTGTTCGTGTGTATCTTGGAGCGTTGGAATCGATTTAAGGTGTTGAGGGAACGCTTTTTGGTCGACTCTCTTTTTGAGAAGCAAGAATCCTGGTAAGAAAATCTCGCTTTAAGATCTTTAGTATTTTCGATATATTATTATTAGGATTAACGATCTTTTGATATTGAAGACATTCAAAATAGGGAAGAAAAGGCGTGTTTAGTCTTCGTAAGAAGGGCGGATCCACTATTTCCCTAAGTATAAACGGGCGCTTTGAGTTCGGATTTTCCACCGGTTGCGGACCATCTACCAAAGAAATCAATTATTCAAGTAGTTCATACTCCCGAGCCTTTGTACGTTAGTGGATTCTCAAAGAAACAAATCTAATCGATAAACGAGGAGAAACCAAAATTGAAGTGATTCAAAACAAGAGGGTAAGGATTTGGATCAATATCAATAATATATTTTTATACATGGTAGTGTCCTCATAAGATTGTATTATGTTTAGTGTTGAAGAACGGAAGGGTTAGTATCACGATATCGAGGTGTAACTTCACACTTTTCTCGGGTTTAGACGTCATTCGTGGTATTGAGTAAAACGTAAAACGACTAGATTCAGATAAAACGTAATAACTAGTATTTGGTGAAATTACATGAAAGCAGCTTAATATGGTGAAAATTACGAAAAGCCCTCGATGAGTTAGATGGTAAAATATAAATTTTCATGTCTTCGTAAAATGGGCCGATAAGTTTGATAATTAGTAAATGGGTCAAATCCTCGATAAATATTAAATGGGTCAAATCGCTAGATCGACAATTGGGTCAAATTCTACTAGATCGATAATCAATAAATTTTGTTAGATTGTAAATGAGCCGTAATCTCTATTAAATTGTTAAATGGGTCAAATCCTCGCTAGATCGATAAATGGGTCGAACTCTTGCTAGATCGTAAATTTGGGCCTAAGATGTTAAATTGCTAAATGGGCCAAATGTTTTTGTAATTTTGGCCTTAATAAAATTGGAAATATTGACTCTTGTTAATGGGCCTTTTAATAAAATCATTGTTTGATCATAGACTACTTTGCATACATATTGCATGGGTTGGGAAAATGATGAAGAGAAGAAAGGCTGCTTCAAAATCTAGTTCGGTGGTTCGCCACAAAATTATGGCTATTTGCTCTAGTTTGGTGGCTCGCCACAAAATTATTAAATGGCTATTTGCCTCTAGTTCTATGGTTCGCCACAAATAATAATTGGCTCAATGCCTCTAGTTCTATGACTTTGTCACATCTAGTTCGGTGGCTCTCGCCACAAATATAAAAGGCTTAATGCCTACGATTGGTGTGATGGCGGATAGGTTGACTTGATCCCTACAGTGTGTGATGGTTGGTATGGGGGTGTGTAGCGGATGGAAATTAGGTTTGGGAGGGATAATTCATTTTGCATGCATATCATTATTTATGTTGTTAATTCTACTAATGGGCTCAAGCCCAAATCTATAACTTGATAATCTAGCCCAGTGGATAAAGAAAGTGAGTTATACACTGAGTTCTAAGTAACTCACTCCCTCAAAATTTTCATCTCGTAATGGAAATTGACGTGGACTTGGGCCGAGGATGACTTCGTGGAGGCCATACTCGCAAAAACATGGGTTTATTAAACTTTGAACTTTTTAATAAGTATTTTTACTATTTTGGGTTGATGTAATAAGGGCCTCTATTAATATTTCATGGATTTTATGTGTGGTTGGTTTAAACTATATTTTGACATTTTTATATGGGTGATGATTATATGATGTTTTTATTAAAATAATTTGGGTTTTCAAATATATGAAATTCCTTTATAAATATTTTTAGTATTTTGAACTCTTATAAAATTTGCTTAAGGATTTTGATAACACAATATTAATGATGTTTTCAACTAATATTTTCTAATATACATCAAATTTAAATTACTCTTTTGATTTTTATTAAACCTTGTAATTAAAAATAATTTTGTAGATTTCGACTCATTGTAATTGTTAAGATAGTTTGATTCATGTAACAAACCAAATCCAATCTTAATGCATAGACCGGGTTGGGGTGTTACATTTAATGGTATCGAGCCAATTTCAAAAACTCGACTGTGGTTTGGGTTCACAAATAATTTCAGATGAATTCATTCAATTATGTTTTAAAGATCAAGATGGCACCACAAGCATCCCAAGAACAAGTCAAGTAAGTATTTATTACTTAATGATTACTATGATGATCATAGGAATACTCTAGAACTTCTAGTTTTAGATGTGAAAATCGAGAGATTGAGACTATAGGATATGTTACTTAAAACAACTTTATCTCTCAAATCTCATAAAACATCGTTAATAAACATCGAAACAATTTTCCGATTCATAAAACTTGTAATCAGATAAAAAACGAATAAGCCATCATGAGCACTAGAAGACGTGGTCGTGGACGCGGTAGACGTGGCCGTGGTAGAGGCCGAGGTGCTACGACTGAAGCACCAAATCACATGCCGAAAATGGATACCCCTGCGTCATTTGAGAGTGAGACGGATCACGCGATCACATGGAAGAAGATAATGCTTTGACACAAGCAATGCCGCAAGTCCTAGAAAGGGTCGCCGAACTAGAATTAGGCCAACGACTGTGGGTCAATTTCGTAATGACTCAAGTCAAATAATGTAGAAGTTTTAGAGGAGTTTCCTGTAGTCTCGAATGTGGTGAATATTGGCTCAAGTCGTGAAACGGATTATGGATGATATGGAATGCAATCGTTGAGAAAAACCGAAAGGAGTCGTGTCCTTGTTAAGAGACGAGGCATATCAATGGTGGCTCATCGCTTGAGAAGGCACCGAAGTCGCACTAATTACTTGGGAATTCTTTAAAGCCGCCTCCAAGGAAAATACATTAGAATGAGTTATGTAGACGCTTGAATGAAGGAATTTCTAATCTTGTACAAGGAGTAAAACAAGAGCAAAGATATGAAGTCGAAGTTTTACGCTTGAGCCGCTTATGCTCTGGACAATTGTATCAACAGATCATGAACGCTGTGTGAGTTTCGAGGATGGGCTTAATGATGAGTGAGGGTTCCGATTGCTCCACAAGAAGTTAGAAAATTTTCCACGCCAGGAGAAGGCCAATATAGCCGAGGAGGCTAAGAACTCGTAACGCCGTAATCGAGAAAGATTTAGAAACAAGAGAGAGACACAATGATCTGTTCTTCAAAGAGATTCCGTAAGAGACCTTAATGATGAACCAGTTCAAGGTAGAACACCCAGAATAAATAATCAAGTCGAGACTGTCTTTGAATGTGGAAAAGACATTTTGAGAGTGTTGAGGAAAACAGCGCTTGTTACAAATGCGGTTCAATGGATCATCAAGATAGAAATTGTCCTCGGCGTATGGATACGACTCAAAAGTTCATAATAATGATATACAGCCGGCCAGAGGTACTCAGCAGCCACCGAGAGGTCGTGGACCAGGTCGTGGTGGTAATGGGGCTGGTCGTGGTCAAGGTGCACCAGGTTGAGGCAATGGTCCTAGAGGGAACGCGGATGCAAGACAACTGGATCGGTCTATGCGAGTTAGACGCCATGAGGACGGAAATGCACCGTATGTGATAAGCGCACGTTTTCATATTTGATGTACTGTTATTGCCTTACTAGATATTGGTTCTACCCACTCATATGTTGCTAGCGCCATATCCGAAACTCGAATCTAGAATTTAAAATTACCGATAGTGGGATGATGTGAATTAGTCCTTTAGATACTTGAATTGTTAATAAAATGTTTAGAGACGTGCCCTTGAAAATTCAAGAGGAGGTATTCTTGGCGAAATTGATGGAATTGCCTTTCGGCGAGTTCGATCTCATCTTGGGCATGGATTGGTTGGTCAAACATCAGCGCAATTGGATTGTGCTAAAAAACAGATGTCAATAAGAACCTCGGATCATAAGGAAGTCATCATGATTGGCTAACGAAGGAACTACTTGGCAAATGTGGTATCCGCGTTGAAGGCGTAGAAGTTGGTTCGGAAGGATATGGAGTATTCCTAGCCTTTATCTCGTGCTTTGGATGCCAAAGAGTTATCTCGAATGATGTGAGAATAGTGAAGGAATTTCCAAATATTTTTCCCGAAGAACTTCCTGGTATACCTCCAGATCGGGAAGTAGAATTTGGCATTGAGCTTTTTCCTGGAACCACTCTAGTGTCCATTGCTCCTTATAGGATGGCAATCAAGGAGTTGGCGAGCTTAAAGCTCAAATTCAAGAATTACTGGATCGGGGATTTATTCGACCGAGTGTGTCTCCGGGGGAGCACCAGCTTTGTTTGTCAAGAAGAAGGATGGATCGATGCGTATGTGCATTGATTATAGACAATTGAATAAATTGACGATCAAGAATCGGTATCCTCTGCCGAGAATTGACGACCTGTTTGATCAATTAAAAGGAGCTTCAGTTTTCTCCAAAATTGATTTGAGATCGGGTTATCACCACCAAGGTAAAAGAAGCATACATTTATAAGACGGCATTTTGACTCGTTACGGACATTATGAGTTTGTAGTGATGCCGCTTGGATTAACCAATGCACCACCAGATTTATGGACATGATGAACCAGTCTTTCAACCATATTTAGACCGGTTTGTGGTAGTGTTCATAGATGACATATTGGTTTATTCAAGAAATGATGAGGAACATGACACGATTTGCGTATAGTATTGCAAATTACTTGTGATAAGCAACTTTACGCCAAATTCAAGAAATGCGAATTTTGGCTAAAGGAAGTGACTTTCTTAGGTCATGTGGTATCACCAAGGAATAAGGGTGGATCCTCGAAAAATTGAGGCTATTCTCGATTGGAAACCACCAACGCGGTGAGTGAAATTGGAGTTTCTTGGGTTTACCGGTTACTATAGACGCTTTATAGAAGGGTTTTCGTTGATTGTCGCACTCTAACTAAGCTGCTAAGGAAGGGAGTTCCGCATAATTGACCTAAAAACAACAAGAGAGTTTCGAGAAATTGAAGAAGATCCCACTGAAGCTCAGCTTTGATTCAAATTTGAGGTCAAAAAGAATTCACTTTTTATTGTGATGCGCCTTACACGGGTCTAAGTTGTGTGTTGATGCAAAATGGAAAGGTTGTGGCCTATGCTTCTCGTCAATTGAGATCGCACGAAGTAAATTACCCTACTCATGATTTGGAGTTAGTCGCTATGGTCTTTGCCTTAAAGATTTGGAGGCACTATCTCTATGGTGAGAAGTCTATAATCTACATCGATCACAAGAGTCTTAAATACCTCCTTACCCAAAAGGAGTTGAATTTGAGACAAAGAAGATAGGTAGAATTATTAAAGGATTATGATTTCTCAATCGAATATCATCCCGGAAAGGCTAACGTGGTAGGTATGACGCGTTAAGTCGTAAGGCAAGATTCAATTTGAGAGCAATGTTTGCTCATTTGAGTTTGTTTGAGGATGGGAGTTTGTTAGCGTAACTTGTGAAGCCACCGTGGTCGGAACAAATCAAGGAAAAATGTACATCGATAAAAAGTTGGGACCTTTACTTCAAAGAGTTGAAAATGGAGAAATCGAGGATTTTGAAATAAACACGGAAGGTGTGTTGTGCTTTCGTGGAAGAGTTTGTATGCCTAAGGACTCGGATCTAAGGGAAATGATTCTTCTGGAGGCGATAGTAGCCCTTATGCTATGCACCCAGGAGGAAATAAGATGTATCGAGATCTCCGTGAATGATTGGTGGCTGTGGTTGAAGCGTGAGATTTCGTAGTTTGTGGGAAAATGTTTGACTTGTCGACAAGTGAAGGCAGAACATCAATTACCGTCTGGATTGTTACAACCTAAGGATTCCTCTTTGGAAATGGGAGCGGATAACTATGGATTTTGTTAGTGGGTTACCTTTAACACCTACTAAGAAAAATTGCTTGGGTAATTGTTGATCGCTTGACGAAGATCGCCATTTTCTTCCAACAGACGGACTATTCATTGCGGTTACGGTCAGACGATCTGAAATTGTGAGGTTGCATGGGTACCAGATCTATTATATCGACAGTGATCCCGTGATTACATCACGATTTTGGAAAGCTCGCATGAAGCCTTGGGGACAAAGTTGAATTTCAAGACGGTTTTCACCCTCACCGATGGTCGGTCCGAGAGAGTAATTCGATATTGGAAGATATGTTAAGAGGATGTAATCGACTTGTGGGTAGTTGGAGGATTATCTACCACCGTAGAATTTATGATAACAACAGCTTATCGCCTAGCATTCTGATGGCACTTACGGCATTGTATGGTCGAAGGTGTCGCTCTCCTATTTGTTGACCGAGTTGGTAACGGCGCTTTTGTGTCCCGAGATGATATCGAAATGAGGATAAAGTAAAAGTTATTCGAGCACGGTTGAGGGAAGCCTCGGATGATGTAAGTCGTATGCGCACTGCCGTAAGGACATCGAGTATCTTTGTGGGGATCAAGTTTTCTTGAAGGTCTCACCTTTGAAAAAGATTTTCGTGTTTGGAAAGAAGGGCAAGCTAAGTCCTAGGTACATTGGACCATATCGTGTGCTGAAGCGTGTTGGTCCAAAGGCTTATCAAATTGAGTTACCTCTGGAGTTGGGTCAAATTCATAATGTTTTTCATGTTTCCATGATGAGATGCTATAGATCGGATCCATCTCATATAATATCGGTTGAGGAAGTGGAATTAAATGCGATTTGTCTTTTGAAGAAGAACCAAGGAAATCTTAGACCGAGATGTTAAAGTGCTAAGAAAGAAAATCGTGCCGCTTGGTCAAAGTTTTATGGCGTAATCACAGGCAGAGGAAGCTACGGGGAGCCCGAGGAAACTATTAAGAACAATATCCTCACCTCTTTAATCGTAAATTTCGAGGACAAATTTTCTTTAAGGAGGGTAGAGTTGTAACACCCTAAAAATTTGAGTATTGATTTTATTGCATGTTTCGGTGCTTAAATTATGAAGGAAAATTTTCTAACTTCTTTTCATAGTTATTATAGTTCAAGAAGAGTTTAGAATTATTCGAAAGGAATAAATTTTTAATTTTGAGAAATTAATGAAGTGAATTAAGTGACATTGATACTTAAGTAAAATAAGTGTCAAAGTGTAGCATAAGATGAGTAAATGGTAAGGTGGTGTTGGCGCATGAGTTGTGGCATGAGGGAGTGGTTCGAATCCTTGGTTAGCATATAGGAAAATTTTATTTTTTTGCTTTAATCTATGCATGTGCCGCAAGGGGATAAGGATGGATGAGTTGTATTGTTTTATTTTTGGTAAGTAAGACTAAAGGAAAAAGGTAATTTTAACTTATGGTATGGAATCAAAGAACTTTGGAAAGATATGGGGACATGAGGCAAGTATCAAGGAAAATGTTTTGAAACAAATTCATGGTCATTTGACCAATGAATTTGGACTGCAATATGGCTAGGGGAGGTTGGTAAATATGCTAGTAGCTTGGCTAGGGTAGGGATTTTGTTTTGGTCATTCCTAGCATTTTGTGCAAGCTTTGTTTTTTTTCTTTCTCTCAACCTTCTCTTTGGCGAATTTGAGCTTTTGGTATGCCAAAATTCTTTTGACCATTTGGTCATTTTTGCTATCACATTAGTATTCTTTTGTGTGCCTTTTCATTTTGTCAAATCACCAACACCAAAGGTCATTCTTTTCTTCCTTCCTCCATTGCCGAATGTACCTTGCCCTAAACACATCTCTTACTTTCTCTTTTCTTCTTTTGAAAACCGAATCCTCATCATCATCCTTTCACTCATCTTTTAATTTTCTTTTCAATCATACTATCTTCAAAAAATCTCTCATGGTCGAATGTTAGTGTGCCTTGCCGAACCATTTTCTCTTCTCTTTAGTTTTCATAATAGAATCTCTCTCTATTCATAAGCATCTTTCTCAATCATCCCTTTTCAACCGTGGAGAATAGGTAAGAGTTCTTTTAGTTCATGTTAGTTATTAGTGGTTTTGGCCGAATATGGATGGAGGTAAGAAGGATTTCTTGGATCGAAATAATCGCTCATTTTATTAACGCTTTCTTTATTATACTTTAGTGCGACAACCAAGATCGAACTCGAGTGTTCGTGTGTATCTTGGAGCATTGGAATCGATTTAAAGTGTTGAGGAACGCTTTGGTCGACTCTCTTTTGAGAAGCAAGAATCCTTGTGGTAAGGAAATCTCGCTTTAAGATCTTTAGTATTTTCGATATATTATTATTAGGATTAACGATCTTTTGATATTGAAGACATTCAAAATAGGGAAGAAAAGGGCGGTGTTTAGTCTTCGTAAGAAGGGCGGATCCACTATTTCCCTAAGTATAAACGAAGGCGGTTTGATGAGTTCGATTTTCCACCGTCATGGACCATCTATCAAGGAAATCAATTATTCGAGTAGTTCGTATTCCAGAGCCTTTGTACGTTAGTGGATTCTCAAAGAAACAACAAATCGATAAACGAGGAGAAACCAAAATTGAAGTGATTCAAAAACAAGAGGGTAAGGATTTGGATTGAATATCAATAACATATTTTTATACATGGTAGTGTCCTAATAAGATTGTATTATGTTTAGGTGTTGAAGAACGGAAGGGTTAGTACTCACGATATCGAGGTGTAACTTCACACTTTTCTCGGGTTTAGATGTCATTCGTGGTATTGAGTAAAAACGTAAAATGACTAGATCGGATAAAACGTAATAACCGGTATTTGGTGAAATTACATGAAAACCGTTAATATGGTGAAAATTACGAAAAGCCCTCGATGAGTTAGATGGTAAAATATAAATTTTCATGTCTTCGTAAAATGGGCCGATAAGTTTGATAATTAGTAAATGGGTCAAATCCTCGATAAATATTAAATGGGTCAAATCTCGCTAGATCGATAATCAATGCGAAATCTTTGTTAGATTGTAAATGGGCCGTAATCTCATTAATTGTTAAACCAACAAATCCTCGCTAGATCGATAAATGGGCGAACTCTTGCTAGATCATAAATTTGGGCCTAAGATGTTAAATTGCTAAATGGGCCAAATGTTGTTTTGTAATTTTGGGCCTTAATAAAATTGGAAATATTGACTCGTGTTAATGGGCCTTTTAATAAAATCATTGTATGATCATAGACTACTTTGCATACATATTGCATGGGTTGGGAAAATGATGAAGAGAAGAAAGGCCTATTGCCAAAATCTAGTTCTGGCTCGCCACAAAATTATGGCTATTTGCTCTAGTTCTATGGCTCGCCACAAAATTATTAAATGGCTATTTGCCTCTAGTTCTGTGGTTCTGCCACAAATAATAATTGGCTCAATGCCTCTAGTTCGGTGACTTTGTCACAATTTAGTTCGGTGGCTCTGCCACAAATATAAAAGGCTTAATGCCTACGATTGGTGTGATGGCGGGGTGGGTTGACTTGATCCCCACAGGTGTGATGGTTGGTACGGGGGTGTGTAGCGCATGGAAATTAGGTTTGGGAGGGAAATTTCATTTTGCATGCATATCATTATTTATGTTGTTAATTCTACTAATGGGCTCAAGCCCAAATCTATAACTTGATAATCTAGCCCAAAGGATAAAGAAAGTGAGTTATACATCGAGTTCTAAGTAACTCACTCCTCAAAATTTTCATCTCGTGTAATGGAAATTGACGTGACTTGGGTCGAGGATGACTTCGTGGAGGCCATACTGCAAAACATAGGTTTATTAAACTTTGAACTTTTTAATAAGTATTTTTACTATTTTGGGTTGATGTAATAAGGGCCTCTATTAATATTTCATGGATTTTTATGTGGGTTGGTTTAAACTATATTTTGGACATTTTTATATGGGTGATGATTGTATGATGTTTTTATTAAAATAATTTGGGTTTTCAAATATATGAAATTCCTTTATAAATATTTTTAGTATTTTGAACTCTTATAAAATTTACTTAAGGATTTTGATAACACAATATTAATGATGTTTTCAACTAATATTTTCTAATATACATCAAATTTAAATTACTCTTTTGATTTTTATTAAACCTTGTAATTAAAAATAATTTTGTAGATTTCGACTCACCAGAATTGTTAAGATAGTTCGATTCATGTAACAAACCAAATCCAGTCTTAATGCATAGACCGGGTTTGGGGTGTTACATGCCAATAGTTTTACAATGGCCGAGCAAATCATAATATCCAGATATTATTGGTCCACCATGGAAGGAGATTGCATCAGTTATGCCAAGAAATGCCGTAAGTGTCAAATTTATGGAGATAAAATTCATGTACCTCCCTCACATATTCATGTTATGACTTCTCCGTGGCCTTTTTCTATGTAGGGTATGGATGTCATTGGGCCAATTTTACCCAAAGCTTCTAACGGGCATCGATTTATCTTCGTGGTCATTGGTTACTTTACAATGTGGGTAGAACACGCTTCATATGCCAATGTCACGAAGTCGACAGTCAACAAGTTCTTAAAGAAGGAGATCATATGTCGATATGAAATGCCAAAAAGGATCATATCTGACAATGCACTAAATATGAACAACAACATGATATCAGAAGTCTGCAGTTAGTTCAAGATCAAACACTACAACTCATCACCATATCACCCAAAAATGAATGGTGCAGTGGAGGCAGCCAATAAGAACATTAAGAAAATCGTGGGGAAAATGACTGAGACTTATAAAGATTGGCATGAGAAGCTACCATTTTCCCTCTATGCTTATCAAAAATCTGTCAAGACCTCAACCAGGGCAACACCTTTCTCTTTGGTTTATGGAATGGAGGCGGTTTTACCCATTGAAGTCGAGATTCCTTCTCTCTGAGTTTTGGTAGAATTGAAGTTGGATGAAGTAGAATGGATTCAATCCTGATATGATCAGCTAAACTTGATTGAATAGAAAAGGTTGAAAGCCATCTGTCTTGGTTAGATGTACCAAAAGTAAATGATGCGAGCTTACAACAAAAAGGTTCGTCCCAAAGAATTCTATGAGGGGGGCCTAGTATTGAAAAAGATCTTGCTCATACAAAAGGATTTCAGAGGAAAATGGATGCCAAACTGGGAAGGACCTTATGTGGTAAAGAAGGCCTTTTCTGAAGGAGAGCTGATTTTAACTGAGATGGATGGCAAGAACTTGCCTAATCCTGTGAATTTAGATTCATTCAAGAAGTACTTCACCTAAAAAAAGGGGGGGAGAGGCCAAGGTGAAAACTCGCAAAGGGCGCCTTGATACCAAAGGAGTTTTGAACTGAAAACCCAAGAAAAGGGCAATTCAAATTTTGATCAAAGATGGGGAATGTGGTAGTCTTCTTATCCCTAAATGATAAAGGGGGAGAGATGCTACGTATTGGAGCATCAACAAAGCATTCTAGGTTTTCTAAACACATATCAAGTTCAAAAGGTCCTCGAGGAGTTAGTGCGGAGAAGCTCATGCTACGATATCTGGGGCACCTATTTTCATCTTATTCACTTTTGTATTTAAGAAAATTTGCTATTTTAATTAATCTATTTATTTCGAGCCTTTCTCTCAATAAACTTCAATCTTTTCCATCATTGCAATCCTTTTCAAGCATTTTTACATTGAAATAACGATTAATGGACTAATAATATTCAAGTAAAGGGAGCTCTGCATATTGCTCTGAAAGATTTTCCAAAATAATATAAGGATCTGAAAACAGGACCACTATTCAGAACTAACCAAACTTAGGGGATGGAAACATTTGAGAAAAAATAGTCTAAATTGTGACTATTTCAATGGATTTTCTGTTAAAGATACCAGATGGATAATAAGGCATGGTAACACATCAGTGATAAAAACTTTATAAATAACGAGCAATGACAACCTAAGCATTAAAAATGGATCATTCTCAAAAAATAACATTCTGCATTCATGAAAATATCATTCATACACATCTAGTAAGGAGCATTTGATTTATCCTGATCATGACATCCTAATCACTAGGCATAAATAGGCCTATGAAATGGATTCTATAGGTCATGTTCCTCAGAGAACGGTGTAACAGATCAGTGAAGTCACAAATCCTATACCTTTGATGTTGCAGTAGGTCAGATCAAATCTACCATAGTGAATCTTATTTCCCTGAAGTTGCAGTGGAACAGATTAAAGTTGCAAATTACAAATCTTATCTCCCTAAAGTTGCAGTGGAGCAGATTAAAGCCACAAATCTTGTCTCCTTGAAGTTGAAATGGAGCAGACTAAAGATAGTAAATCTTATCTCTCTGAAGTTGCAATAGAGCGGATTAAAGCTATAAACATTATCTCCCTGAAGTTGCAGTGGAGCAGGTTGAAATTACAAGTCTTATCTTTCTGAGGTTGCAGTGGAGCAGATTGAAGATAGCAAATCTCATCTATCTGAAGTTGCAGTAGAGTAGATTAAAGTTATAAACCTTATCTCCCTAAAGTTACAGTGGAGCAGGTTAAAGTTACAAGTCTTATCTCCTTAAAGTTGCGGTGGAGCAGAGTGAAGATAACGACTCTTATTTCCCTGAAGTTGCAGTGGAGTAGATTAAAGCTACAAGTCTAATCTTCCTGAAGTTACAGTGAAGTAGATCAAGCACTAATTCCTATACCTCTGAAGATGCAGTGGGATGGAATGAGGCTACTTGAAGAAGAGAAGCACCAAAGAAGTCAAAATTTGGCAAAACCAGGCAAAATTGACCCTTTTAAAGTCTTTGCTCCATTCTCGTTACACGACAATAAGCAAAGAGGGCGCTTGTAATGGGTGATTTTTACCCGGGCCCAAAACCGAATAAATAAATCCAAAACAAAAAAAAAATAAAAGAGTCCAAGTCCAAATTATTACAAACCCAAAATAAAAACCCTAAGCCCAATCAATAGGCCTACAACCTAATCTAATTCAGAAGCCCTAGGGTTTCCAACTCCCATGTGCGCCGCTTCCCTCAGCCACGTCGCCCATGCCTCGTCCCGAGGTCCGTATGCAAGCTTCCACCGAAATGGAAAAATCCCTTCTCCACCTCCGTCAACGCCTACAAACAAGCAAAAAAAGGGAAAGCAAAAATGAAGCAAATATACAGCAATGAACAGTAGCGAATAAAATTAAAAAATATTGTATTTTTCGGCTATAAAGCCACCACAAACATGAAATGTAATTTCTTTTTTACAGATAATATCAACAAAAAAATAGAACTCAAAGAAAAAAGGTGGTTTTTTTTATTATTCTTTTTTACGAATTTATTTTTTAATAAGTAAAAAAATAAAGAAAAGGCAAAAGAAGGGTTGAAACTTACCCGTTTCTTAGTCGCTCGCCACCACCGGAGATCTCTTCCATTCGCGAAAGCCATGGAAACCATCGGGTTTCGTTCGGGCTTCGAAAGAAAAGCGGAGAAAAGTGGGGGTTAAGTTGTTTTCCTATTTTTTTAGGGGGTCTTTTTTCTTTTTGATCTAAACTTAGGTTTAAAAAAAGAAGAAACTTTTCAGTTTCCCACTTCATGAGATGGAGGCGCCGACACGGCGATCGACGGTCAAGATGGCGGCCGATGTCCCACTTCCTTACCACCGAGAGATTGAGAGGTTTTTAGAAATTTTTTTTTGAAATGAAGGCTAAATGCTTTTTTTGTCAAAAAACCAACTTATATAGCTTGTCAAAACGACGTCGTTTAGAAAGTTAATTTCAGAAGCCAAAATGACATTGTTTTGGCGTCCGACCAAACCCGACCCACTCCAACCTCAGGATCCGCGTGTTTTGGCGGAATGGTCTAATTCAGTTTTAGCCCTTCCGCTTTTTAATTAGTTTGCGATCCATTATTTTTCATTCTTTTAAATTTACCCTCTTAATCTTTTTTAGTCCCCTAGAACTGTGAGTTTAGAGGGTAAGGGGATAATTTTCTAGTTTGTCCATCCTCCTTTCGCACATTTCACTTTGGTCCTTTATTTTTGTTTTACTATTTAATTTATTTAATTTATTATGATTTATACTTGCAATTTTATTTAAATTTCGATTCAATCCCTTATTTATTTAATCTTAGCCTTTCATGAAATTTTCTATTATTATTATTTACTTATTTATTATTGCAATTTCAAATTTTCATGCATTTTCTTTATTTTACTATTATTTATTTATTTATTTATTATTGTCTTACTTTTTATTTTAAAATTTATGTTGTTCATATTTATATATTTTTTGCTTGTTATTTATATTTGTATATTTTTAGCTCGTTATTTACATTTGTACATTTTTCGCTCATTATTTATTTATATTTTTTTATATATACATATTATTTATATTTACATTCATTATTAAGCATCTTTCATTTTTTTTATTTTTACTTGTTTTAAATTACCTTATTTATTTTATTATTATTATGATTTGATTATTAATATTATTATTATTGTAATTACATTAGTATTATTATAATATTTCCTTATTTATTTATTAAATATCATTCTAATATTCTATCCATATAGCCATTTTATATTATCTCATCATCACTACATCATACATTATGTTTAAATATAATTTGCCTTTTTTTATATATTATACCCCAAATAAGATAAATACACATTGTTTTAAATGTTACATTTGTTGTTACTTAATGAAGAAATTTTTAAAATTAAGGCAATGTCCCGTATTTGAAAATTCTAGAAGTCGTGCCCTAACTTACGGGGTTCGACTTTCTCCTTGAGTCTAGATAATTGGACATTCCTTTTAAAATTAAAAAAATATGAGATTCAAATAGTAATTAAATAAAGAGCAAGCTTATTTTCGAGGATCCGAGATGCCGTGTACTAACTTACGGGATTTGACCTTTTTGTTACTTCGAGATAAGAGGGCTTTTTACACACGTTTAGATTTATTCAAGTGATTTTAATTAAGAATAACATCATGCAAAAATGGATCATATTTGAATCTTCAAATTTTTATTTTTTGACATTAAAGACGTCAAGTAATCAATTAGGTACTAATTTTGGGCGTAATGAGGGTGCTAATCCTTCTTCGTGCGTAACCGACTCCCGAACCCATTTTTTGGGTTTTTGTAGACCGAAAAGCATTGCTTTAATAAATCAAACCTCTTATTAAAACAATCAAATTACAAGGTGACCCGATCACACCTTTTAAAAGTGATTGGTGGCGACTCCTATTTTCATTTTCAAAATATAAGTCATTCCAAAAAAAAAGGTTTCGACAATTATTTTCTTTCTTTATTTCAATTATAGATAAACAATCAAATTTTAGTTTTGATTTCTTTATAATGCTTAAATTTGAGATTTAATCATTATATTTTAATTTCTAATATAATTTGGTCTCGTATTTTTTATAATTTTATTAATTAGACCAAATAGTTAATATAATTAACTTTTCAATTAAAATGTTACGTGATTATATATAATTTGAAAGTGGATTTTAAATTCAAAAGCTAGAAAAGTTAAATTCTTGAAAATAAAAATAGGATTAAATTTCAAATGTACAACGTATAGAGAGATAAGAGTTATGTTTGTTTGAATCGAATCGAATCGACAGATTGGACTGTTAGACCAGAATCGACGGCAAAATGGGTCCGAGAGAGGCATTAGACCGTTGACCCGCAAACTAGAATGAACTGTTGAATTGATTTTTTAATATATATTTTTATTTTTATGATTTTAATGGTTTTTTAATCGAACTGTGAACCAAAGAGTCCAACCGATTCTCGCTATCGACATACAGCTTCAAAACCTTGCTTAGAGTATATTTTAAATTTTAAATTCTAAAATTTTACTCTATAATTTGACACTTAACAAATAATCAACCCAATGCGAAGCATGAGTGAGTCATACTAGTTTATACTATTAGAAAGTTTTGGCTTAATTTAATTAGTTCAACAAGACTTGGGTGTGGTTTGATAAAGTGAAAAATGAAGTGTTGAAAATTTAAGTATGAAAAATTAAGTATTGAAAAACTAAGGGTGTGTTTGAAAACTATTGAAAATTTTCATTTCATTGAAGATGAAAATTTCCAAGATTTACTATTTTAAATATGTCGATAATCATTTTAAATTTTTACTTAATATAAATGTTTCAACAAAAATGTAATGACCCGAATTTTACGGTTATTGGAAAAGTATATTTTCGAGTCTCCGTTGCTAAAAAATGGATACGAAATATTTATTAAAAATATTTACGAAGTTAAGTGAATGGTTAATTAAAGTTTAATGAAGTGAATTAGCTTAAATTAAGGATAATTAGGAAAAATGATTAAATTGAATGAAGTGTGAAAGTTTAGTTGTAGATTAAAAGAAAATAAAAATGACCAAAATGAGAATTAAGCCAATTTTATAACATCCTAAATTTTTGGGCCTATGCGTTTAATGAGTGAATATGTGGAATGAGTTAATTTAAGTGTTAGGGGCCCAAATTTTAAGTTTTAAGGAGCCCAAATCTTCTAATTTAAGTTAGTTAAATTTGGCATTAGGGATTAGGGAAGTGGACGGCACAAGGCTATTTTTTTTGGAATTTTATTATATTTATTCTATGTGGATAATAAGCGGATAAATGATATTATTTAGGGATTTAGTCTTTAAGGATAATAAGCGATAAAGACTATTTTTAGGAGATAATAGATTAAAATAAGGGAAAAGGGATAGGAGCTATCATGTGTGGCAATGTTGGTGAAAATCAATCTCTGCTAAAGGGAGGAATCGGTTTTCTATATAAAGAGGGTTGTGCCAAATTTTGGAAGCCTTTCTTTTATTTTCTTTTCTCATCTTCTTCCTCTCAAAAGTCAAAACCACCATTTTCTTCACCCTTCTTCCTTTCTAAAATTTCCGGTTGGTAGAATCTTTTAACCTCTATTGTTATTTTTCTTCTAATCCTAAAAGTTGAAATCACATCTCTATTATTCTATTCTTCTCCTTAATATTCATTGGCCAAATCTCTCTTAGTCATCTCTTCAATTCTAAAATCTTCTAAAACTGAAATTTTAGATCGCACCTCCTCAAGTTGCCAATTTTCTTCAAGAAATGCGCTTGTGCCGAATCAAGAAAACAATAGGTATGTGTCAATTTTGAGTTTCAATATTTCTCCAAATTTTCAAAGTCCCTAGCCGAATGGCTATTTAGTGACTAATCAAGGGTTTTCTTATTTTCAAAGATTTCGGGATCGAAGAGGAGTCCAACTCTTAGATCTCTAAGTTAAAGATCAAGAACACTCAAGTCGTGTTATTTTCGGGATTTCAAGGTAAGGAGATTGGTTTATTTATAAATATATGAAATCGGGTAGAACACTAACCATGGCCAATATAGGAGAGGCCCTATTTTCACATCTTTCCGCTTTTTGAGCAAAGTTGTAGATCGGGATAACAAGGATATCGACTAAGAATATTGGATTTCGCGACATCATGTGTGTAACACTTTCCCACCATCTAGATCTGTTTGATTAATATATGATTATAAGTCTTATATGTTTTGATAAATGCTGAAATCCGGGCATAATAGAGGAAACCCAAAGAGGGTAAAAGCAAATCATCAGGTTAGTGAATGTTCTGATTAAACGATATAAGTATATTGATTTTATGTGATTGCATGGGTTGGGTTTGATGAAAGGAGGAAGTTATATGTTGTAGCAATTTTCACCGTGATCTCATTGTAGCGGTTTTTACCATGATCTATTGTAGCAGTTTTTACCGTGATCTGTTGTAGCGACTTTTTCCGTGATCTATTGTAGTGGCTACGGCCATGATCGATGATGAGCAAGACGACGCCATCAAGGCATGTAGCGGTGTGGGTTGATTGTAGAAATCCCCAATGGTGTGAATGGTCGTACGGGCGTGTAGCAGATGGAAACCTAGAATTTGGGTTGGGCTTGCATATTATTTTTATTATGTATATTAATTCGATTATTTTAGTTTTATGGGCTAAGGCCCAAATCTAATGGTGCATGAGGGTTGCACATCGAGTCTCATGACTCAACCAATTAATTAACATTTCGTAGCATTTAGTGCATCGCATCAGTCGGAGAGGAGCGCAAGGTGGCCATGCAAAAGAACATTTGAATTCAAAAAAAGACTCTAGTTTATTATTATTATTATTATTATATATATATTTAATAGGTTTTAAATCTCGTTGTAATAAGGTCATGGGCCACTAGTTTATATTTTGTTTTATTATGGGCTTTTAGTATCTTTAGTTATTTAAATTTTTATTTTAATTGAACTAAGGCATGTATTTAAATTTGGGTTTTTAATTCATAAAGGCATATTTTATTTAAACTATTAACTATTAATTTTTCCGAATAAAGGGTTAAACATAAGAAAAATATTTTCTAAAAATGCGACATGTTTTATTAAATTTTCTTAGTGACATACCAGATCCGGTGGTAGCGTTTGGACCGGATTTGGGTGTTACAAATTGGTATCAGAGCTCAGTTCAAAACTCGGCTTTGGGGTTTTTGGGCTCAAAATGTTTTCTAAAGGTGGGCTTTTGAAACTTGCATGCTATTTTTTTTGAAATGATAACAGGTTTGTTAGCTCGGCATGGCACCTGCGTCTCCGGCCCAAGTCCGCCAGGTAAGTATTCTAAACCCACTTTGTGATATATATGCATGTGGGCTTGATGGGCTTTAAGGGACGTAGATTAATCAGATTAGAACTTGATGGACTCTAGGCCTAGCTTAAAACACTTCTTAAATTTCATAAGACTTAATTCCACTAAACAAACCCGTGAATGAGCTGCAAGACTAGGGTGTGGTAACAGGCATACGCATGTCTAGGATTTGATCCGGAAGAGCCTGGTATTTAAGCAGTCCTAGTCACCTCCTCTTCACTGGAATCCTACCTGGTGTGTAGTGACTATTCATCCTAGCTACAAGGATTTGTTGATGGGCTAAACCTTATAATTAAAACCCGAAAGGGACCAGCCATCCTATTTTTTTTTAAAAAATAAATCCCCACGTTTTGTAAAATTTTCAAAAGTACCTTTGAGTTGTGAAAATTTCCAATCAACCATGTTTTGAAAACTTTACCCGAAAGACCTCATGTTTACAAGAGTAACCCGAACTATGAAACTAGATATCCCCAAAGTACCCCTGTTTAAAAAAAACAACAACAACAACAACATCGAAATATCCCTAGTTTGAAAAATTACCAAACTACCCTTGTTTTGCAAAATGACCAAAATACCCCTGGTTTGTAAAATTACCAAGTTAACCCTAATTTGTAAAATTACTAAATTGTCCCTGATTTGCAAAATTATCGAAATACCCCCAAATTTCAAATTTAATGAAATACCCCAAGATTGCAAAATTATCAAAATACCCTTATTTCACGAAATCACCAAGAAACCTTATTTTGGAAAATTACGAAAATACCCCTGTAGGTAAAATTACGAAAATACCAATGGGTAGTGAAACGATGAAAATACCCTTAGGTGGTGAATGTAAGTTTATAAGGTTGTTTTTATGATTGATGTGTGCTGAATGTTGACTGAAGGTGAACTCTAGGACTAGGAAGTATTGACTTGAGAACTAAACTCGTAGATAGAATTCGAATTCGAAAGAACTACTATTGAAATGATTTTACATAAGATTGTTCGCGGTTAATAAGTGGGAAGAATTAAGTATTCATAAAATTCTTAATCAGATAAACGTCGATCGAAAGAATGAGTACAAGGGGACGAAGACGCTTCAGATGCGAATAATGGTGCGTACCCTACCATAGTTTACTAATTGTTTATTTTGGCTTTAGAATTAGAGTGCACAGCGAAAGCATAGTGGTGAGACTTAGGTAGTATGATTTCTAGTTAGTTGGAAATTTCGAGGACCTAAATTTCTTTAAGGAGGGTAGAACTGTAACATCCTAAATTTTTGGGCCTATCGCTTAATGGGTGAATATGTGGAATGAGTTAATTTAAGTGTTAGGGGCCCAAATTTTAATTTTAAGGAACCCAAATCTTCTAATTTAAGTTAGTTAAATTTGGCATTAGGGATTAGGGAAGTGGACTGACAAGGCTATTTTTTTGGGAATTTTATTATATTTATTCTATGTGGATAATAAGCGAGATAAAGGCTATTATTTATGGATTTAGTCTTTAAGGATAATAAATGAGATAAAGACTATTTTCGAGGAGATAATAGATTAAGATAAGGAAAAGGGATAGGAGCTATCATGTGTGGCAAAGGTGGTGAAAATCAATCTCTACTAAAGGGAGGAATCGGTTTTCTATATAAAGAGGGTCTTGAAAATTTTGGAAGCCTTTCTTTTATTTTCTTTTCTCATCTTCTTCCTCTCAAAAGCCGAAAACCACCATTTTCTTCACCCTTCTTCCTCTCTAAAATTTCCTGGTTGGCCAAATCTTTTAACCTCTATTGTTATTTTTCTTCTAATCCCTAAAAGCTGAAATCACATCTCTATTATTCTATTCTTCTCCTTAATATTCATTGGCCAAATCTCTCTTAGCCATCTCTTCAATTCTTAAATCTTCTAAAAATCGAAATTCTTAGATCTCACCTCCTGAAGTTGCTGAATTTTCTTCAGTAAAGTCTGCTTGTATCGAATCTGAAGAAAATAATAGGTGTGTGTCGATTTTGAGTTTCCAATATTTCTCCGACTTTTCAAAGTCCCTAGCCGAATGGCTATTTAGTGACTAATCAAGGGTTTGCCTTATTTTCTGCATTTTGGGATCTGAAGATGAGTCCAACGCTTAGATCTCTAAGTCAAAGATCAATAACACTTAAGTCGTGTTGTTTTTGGGATTTCAAGGTAAGGAGATTGGTTTATTTATAAATATATAAAATCTGGTAGAACACTAACCATGGCCGAATATAGGAGAGGCCCTATTTTCACATCTGTCCGGCTTTTTGAGCAAAGTTGTAGATCGAGATAACAAGGATATCGACTAAGAATATTGGATTTCGCGATATCAGGTGTGTAACACTTTCCCACCATCTAGATATTTTTGATTAATATATGATTATAAGTCTTATATGTTTTGATAATTGCCGAAATCCGTGCATAATAGAGGAAACCCAAAGAGGGTAAAAGCAAATCATCAGGTTAGTGAATGTTCTGATTAAACAATATAAGTATATTGATTTTATGTGATTGCATGGGTTGGGTTTGATGAAAGGAGGAAGTTATATGTTGTAGCGGTTTTCACCGTGATCTATTGTAGCGGTTTTTACCGTGATCTGTTGTAGCGGTTTTTACCGTGATCTGTTGTAGCGACTTTTGCCGTGATCTGTTGTAGTCGCTATGGCCAAGATCGATGATGAGCAAAGACGACGCCATCAAGGCATGTAGCGGTGTGGGTTGATTGTAGAAATCCCGAGTGGTGTGAATGGTGTGATGGGGCAGTAGCGGATGGAAACCTAGGATTTGGGTTGGGCTTGCATATTATTTTTATTATGTATATTAATTCGATTATTTTAGTTTTATGGGGCTAAGGCCCAAATCTAATGGTGCATGAGGGTTGCACATCGAGTCTCATGACTCAACCAATTAATTAACATTTCGTAGCATTTAGTGCATCGGACCGGCCGGAGAGGAGCGCAAGGTGGCCATGCAAAAGAACATTTGGATTCAAAAAAGACTCTAGTTTATTATTATATATATATATTTTAATAGGTTTTAAATCTCGTTGTAATAAGGTCATTGGCCACTAGTTTATACTTTGTTTTATTATGGGTCATTAGTATCTTTAGTTATTTAAATTTTATTTTAATTGAACTAAGGCATGTATTTAAATTTGGGTTTTAATTCATAAAGGCATATTTTATTTAAACTATTAACTATTAATTTTTCCTAATAAAGGGTTAAACATAAGAAAAAATTTTTCTGAAAATACGACATGTTTTACAAAATTTTCTTAGTGACATACCAGATCCGGTAGTAGCGTTTGGGCCGGGTTTGGGGTGTTACTAATTTACTATAGATGTGGCGGCAAACTTAGATAAAATCTAAGATTTTTATTGGATTTTTTTATATGTTTAAGGTTTTAAATCAATTATATTAATTATTATTAAATAAATAAGAGAAAGACAAGTGTATGGTATAAATAAAATACATGTGTAATAAATATTGTACATATATTTGTAATAGATGTATGCATTTACTTATTATTTAAGTAAATATTAATGTATTTATTATTATTAAATTGATATTATGTGATGAATAAATTAAATAAAAACAAATGTGTGGATATGATTTGATACAAGTGTATAAATAAAATACATATAATTGTAATACTTGTATTTAAGTATTAATAGATATTTATTATTTACAAAAGATATTTATTAATTAAATAATTATATTATAAGATTTTATGTGATAAATATATTAAATTAAGACAAATGTATGGTGCATATGGTGACATGTGTGATACTAATATACATACATTTGTAAAATACATATATATTTACTTATTATATAAGTATATTATTAAATTTTATATTATTATTAAGTAAAAGATGTATATATAATACTTAGATTAGAGAAAACAAGTGTGATAATATAAATGGAAAAAATGTTAAAAGAATATTAGTTTATCATATATATATATATATATATATTGGTTTAATGTAATAAAGAAAGAAAAGAATAGAAGTAGAAACAGGAAGCCAGATTTAAATAGAGAGCAGGGGAAGGAAAGAAAGAAAAAAGAGAAAAGAAAGAAGAAAAGGAAAATTCAAAGTTTGAAGCTTGGAAGTTTAATAGGTAAGTCCATTTAGCCCTTTTTACTTAATTTTGATGTTTTAGAAGCCTTGGAACAAGGTTTTGGTGAAGTTAAGTTGATATTTTGAAAGATAGTTAATTATTAGACATTGTTCATGTTGAATAAAATGATGATTAAAGGGTTAAATTGATAGAAATTCAAGTTAAGAATGAAATAAGGGTTGAATTGTAAAGTAATTCATAAGTTTTGAATAGTATGGACTAAATTGAAATAATTTCAAAATTATGGTTTAATGCTAAAATTAGAAAGTTGAAATTAGTTTAAAGTGGAAATTGAATAGAAATATTAAGTTAAATGAGAAGAATAAAAGTTGGTCTCGGTATAGGGACTAAGTTGGAAATAAGGCAAAAGTTGGATAGAAATTGAAATATTCAATATGAAAATTGAAAGGAAGTGTATTTATAATATTTAATTAATTTTCGTAGCTAGCGTTATGCCGGAAAATCTCGGCTAAGCGAGGAAAAGACAAAGTCGACGAAGGATAGCTCGGAAATTACGGTTTGTATTTCTATAATCTGAACCTAGTTATTAATTGTTATATTTTATTCAATGCCTTTAGTGAATATTGAAGTGAGAATTATTGTGTTTGATAATGGAAGAGGGTTGATTTGGTATGTTATGAATTATTGAATTAATATTGAATTGAATTATATATATATTATAAATATATACATATGTGTGTGAATGTGATATTGTGCAATTATGATAATTGAATTTTGGGTAAATGTTATGATAAATAATTAAGATGTGAATTATTTGTATTACTATAATTCAAACTACTATTTAGTTAATGTTATATTTAAATTCTTATGTATGGTAAGTAAATATTGAGGTAAGTAATTTTATTGAATTGAATTTAGAAAATTTTATTGAATGAGAAATATGTGTTAGTATTGAATTGTATTTTGATTAGTGAATGGAAAAGTGAATTTGATATTGAAAATGAATTTTGAAATGGAAGTGAACTTGAATTGAGAATTGGAGACCCTATTAACTAGTCGGTTTGAGTCGGATATAATTGGCATGCCATAGGATATGAAAGAGTACGGTTTTAGCGAAACTTCGATCGAGCACTTATGTGCGACTCATCGTTATTATATCATTATCGATTCGACACTTTGTGTGTCGATATCGTTATTATCATTATTATTCTGATTCAATACTTTGTGTGTTGAATACTGATATTGTTACTGTTACCGATTTGACACTTTATGTGTCGTATACTGTGTACCATTAAGGCACAATGTGCCGTACTGGTGTGTAGGTTAGAATCCGTGTATCCATCTGAGTTCGAGTCATGTTAATAGGGGTTATTAAATATAACAGTGATCAGATTGATACTAAATGAAGAATTGAAATGTGGACTGAAACACACAAATCGTATTATACAGTGAAAACTATCTGGGATAGCAAGTTGATTTGATATGAATGGTAATGACTGTTATTGAAATGGATATGTACAGAACACTGATTGAAAAATGAATAGTTGAATATAGTTTATTGATATTAAATAGTGAGTTAAAGTATGATTGAGACAAATGAATTATGCAGCTCTGGATTGGATAAAAGTGAATATTATAATTGTTAATGACTTGTGAATAAATTGTGGAAAACTATATAGGTTAGTGTAACATCCCAAAGTTGGGCCTAGTTGGATTGGGCCCACTAGGCTTTAGGCGTAGGAGCGTTTAAAATTTTTGGGAATACGAGAACGGCTTTCATGCAAGTTGGATCTAGTAGGTGAGTGATTTTCGAAGGTTAGGGGGCTTCTATGAAGTCCCGGGTTCAAGTTAGGCCTTAGGAAAAATTTTGGTTTTGGGTGAATAAAACCCTAGGAGTTAGTAGTAGGCTTTAAGAATAAAATGTGGGGAAAATGACACAAATGGAGTGTGTGGTGTAGTGGTAAAGTGACACCACATAAGAGACAAAGGGGTGATGCCACAAAGAAGGAAGGAGGTCCAAGGTTCAAGTCTTGGCTTTTGCATTTTGGTTTTCTTTTTAAATGGACTTTAGAATTTTGCCATAGGGTTATATTTAGTTGCGCATGGTTTTAAACACAATGAGCTAGTTGGTAAAGTGGCTAGCGGCGTGGATTATGCTACAGGGGAGCCTGAGTTCGAATCTCATGACAAGCAAGGGAGTATTTATTTTGCGGATTGGACGAGAAGAGTTTGAGTTGGATTTAAACTCTGCTAACGGAGGGATCCCACATCGGAAAGATACAAAGAAGGAAGGTGAGAAGCTAGCTATATATAGAGCATTCTATGAGGAGAGTTAATATACCTTGGTGGGCGTTTGGGTGCAGACCTAGAGGATAATCGCCAATAGTAGCGAAGGAAGGGCTACTATAACGTGAGGTGCACGATAAGGTTACAGTGAGGTTTCGGTTTCCGATAAGTGTATATTAAGTTATGATTAATAGTTAGGTGATGTTGATTGTAGGTTCGTGACTAAGGGGTTTGCGGTAGCGTGGTTACCGGTGTGTACAAACACTACACACACGATATCGGCAATCTTTGAAAAGCCAAAGTGGCTAAATGGGCCGATGGGCCTGAGGCTAAGTTTGATGAAATGGTTTGGTTGGTTATCTGAATTGAATTAGTCATGCATGATACATGAATTGGATTTGTTTTGGGCCTAATAGGCCATATGATGAGATTTGGGCCTAATGGTAGTAAGGGAGTGATTTGGGCTTATGGGGCGTGAACATATATGTTGGGGTTTATGGACCTTAGGCTTAGTTTGAACAACTCGTAAATTCCATAAGACTTAATTCTAATTAAACATGCCTGTGAACAAGTCATTTGGGTTAGGGTGTGTGCAGGCATACGCATGTCTAGGATTGGATCTAGGGTGAGCTTGGTACTTAAGCGGTCTAGTGGCCCACCTCCTCTTTTACGGAATCCTACCAGTGCGTAGTGTCTGCTTCACTTTAGCCATGAGGACTTGTTGATGGGCCAAAGTTCATAACTAAAACCTAAAAGGGACCGAAATACCCCCGATTTATAAAATTACCAAAATACCCTCGATTTGCAAAATTACCGAAATACCCCCGACTTGTGAAATTACCAAAATACCATCGATTTATGAAATTACCAAAATACCCCCAATTTGTAAAATTACTAAAATACCCCGGGTTTGCGAAATTAACGAAATACCCTCGATTTGCAAAATTACCAAAGTACCTTGGTTTTTGAAATTACCGAAATACCTCTAATTTGTAAAATTACCAAAATACCCCCAATTTACAAAATTACCAGAATACCCCTAGTTTGGAAAATTACCAAAATACCTCTAGTTTGTAATATTACCAAAATACCCCTAATTTGTAAAATTACTGAAATACCCATGGTTTGCAAAATTACCAAAATACCCCTGGTTTGTAAAATTACCAAAATACCCCCGAATTACAAAGTTACTGAAATACTCCCACATTACAAAATTATCGAAATACCCTTAATGTGTAATTACCGTTTTACCCCTAAGCGACAAATGACCATTGTACCCTCGTGGTAGTACTAATGTTGTTTGTGTTAATTGTATGATTGATTATGTTCGAGATGCACTGTATACATGGATTAGTTATGAGTAGAATTACCGAATTGCCCTTGGTAGGTAAATTACTGAAATACCCTCGGTAGGTAAAATTATCATTATACCCTTTGGGGTTGATTAGCGTGATTGTAACATTCTCACACCATTTGGATTGCCTGTTAGTATATGCTTATAAATCTGTTATATTTTATTAAATGCCGAAATACTGGCATAGCTGTTGAAAACCGAGGAGGGTAAAGGCGAATCACTAGGTTAGTGATCTCTGTCATTCTAAAGTGAATGGTTACATTGATTTGATATGATAAACATGTATGCCGATTTACGTGATTACGGGGTTGGGTGATTGATGAAAGGGAAGTGTTACATTGTAGTGGCTTTTGCCATGATCATTGTAGTGGCTTTTGCCACGATCTGTATGAGTGGCTCGCCACAACTGCATTCCGATGACTATGTCACGATTCGACAATGAAGCGACTAATCTGCAGATGACCGCATCGATGGTGTGTAGTGGATGGAGGGTTGATTGTAGAAATCCCACAAGTGATTGGTTGGTACAGTGGTGTGTAGCAGATGGAAAATTAGGTTGAAATGGGTTTGCATCGCATTGTATACATGATCTGTTTGTGACATATGATATAGGTTAAGGCCCAACCGAGGCTATTTTGGGCTAAGGCTCAATTGCCACCAATTCTGTAATGGGCTTCAGCTCAAATTGTTGTGATGCATGTTCTTACCGATGAGGGTTGTACACACTGAGTTTTCGTAAACTCACCCCCTCTTTTTATTAAATGTTTCAGGTGATTCCCAACGATTGAGGATTGGGAGCCGTGGAGGACTCGGGGGATGGTTATACATCAGAGATACTGCTCGTAAACTTTAGTAATTTCGATTTTTGCCATTTATTTTATAGTCTCAGTATTACTATAAGTTTATTTTAATTTGGGACTTTTGTTATGTAATAAGGCCTTTCAAAGTTATACTTTGGTTTTTATTAGTTACTGTTTATATCAAATTCGACACCACGGCAGTTTAAATGTTAAGGTAAAAGTGGAGTTTCTTTAATCAAAACATCAATGTTTTCAAAAGACTACGAAATACTCGGAAAAAGTTTACTTTCAAATCTCCAGTTTTTTTTTAAGTATAACTAAGACTTGATTTTACTTCACCCTGTGACATACCAGATTCGGTCATAATGTATAGGCTGGGTTTGGGGTGTTACAGTTAGTAAGTGAAAAGAATGAAATAAATTACAATAAATTTATCTATGAATTAAATAATTGAATAGTTATGATTGTTATATGATTTTAAGTGCTTGTTATATTTTTATTTTATTAATTGTTCGGATTATAGAAATACCACTGAGTATACCCATACTCAGTGTACGGTTTATTTTCGTGTGCAGGTTAAGTTAAAGTGAGAATATCGAATCAGCATCCTAGGCCGATCTCGAATTCAACGAGGTAAAGCATGTTAATTGTTGATAACGGCATGTACCTATGGTGTCTTATGTGTGTCATTTTAAATGATGAATATAAAAGTGAAATAAGTAGATTGATTTTGGTAATGGTATATAATAGGACTTGACTAATTTAGTATGAATTTGATTTATTTGATAATATTTGATAAGTAATTAGAATTGAGTAATGGATAATATATTTAAATGTGTTTAGATTGGTTGAACATAGGTATTTTATGTAAATTGTCCGATAGGTTTGGTAATACTCGTAACCTATTCTAACTAGGGTTTGGGGTTAGGGGTGTTACAAAAATTATGTTGAATAAGATATGTTATAGGTAGCTACTTCTCACTTAATGTGAAAAATATTAAATCAATTTTACAGTCAATCCTCTATATAACAACTCCATTTGTCTACCAAGATTTTGCCTATAAACTCCCCAACCCGACTTAGACGTTAGACCCAAATTCGAGAGATTATATTGGCCACCTAAATGACCTAATACGACCAAAGTTTATAAAACAGTTAATTTAAAACATTTATTTATTTATTTTAGAAGAAATTTTAGTCTATTTTTAGGAACAATGGCGAGTTAAAAAAAAAAAGGTTAAGTTTAACATTTTCTTTTTAATGGTGTTTACCTTTGAAAACTTAGTTAATTTTCTAAATTATTTACTCAACATAACACATTTACAACTTAGCAGTGGAAAAGTGATATTAACGTGATTTTCAATGGAAACCATGTTCCATACATAATTGAATAAATATTAATATTCTAAAAACTTAAATGATTTAAATGTCATGCATGCCTCAAATAAAACTTGAATACTAAATCTCATGTCACAATTCGAATAAAGCGATATTGTCGAAACCATTTTTAAAATCGAGTTTAGAAAAATGGGGATCGACTGTAAAAATAAAAATGGGAGTCGCCACCAATCTTTTTTACTTAGGTGTGATTGGATCACCTTGTAAAACGTTTTATAAAAAAATTCAATTTTGGTCCACCAAAAAAACAAAAAAGAAAACGGGTTTGGGAGTCGGTTACGTATGAGAAAAGGTTAGCACCCTCATAACGCCCAAAAATTGGTACCAAATTGATAAAATCATGTCCGAATGTTAAAAATAAAGAAAATTATAAAATATGATCCTTTTATTAGAAAGAAAACCAAGACTTACCTATCTCAAAGAAATAAAGTACTTTACCCAATAAGTTAAGGTATAGCACCTCATGACTTTGAAATTAAGCTCGTCTTTATTTTAGGAAATTCCTACCTCGAGACGCAAAATGTCGAACCCAGTAAGTTAAGGCACAACATTTTGAATCTTCAAGAATAGATTTTTTTATTTTGAAATTGATAAATCTCAAATTTCTTAAAAAGGGTAAATATGTTATACCTAAAGTTTCACGAGAAAAATTGAACCCAATAAGTTAGGGCAAAATTCTTCTCGAAATTTCCCAAATATCACATATCACCATATTTTGAAAACCATTTGAATAAAATGTGTCTATTCAGAAGATGTTTTATGAAAGCTATGGTTTGGATAGGATATTACAACATATATTGAAATAAATAACAAATTATGAATAATAAAAGAATAATATAAGTGACAATATAATGTACAAATCATACTAACAATGAACAATAAAATAATAACACAAATATAATGAACTATACTAAACAATAATACACAATCTAAAGCAAATAAACATGTAATAGCAATAAATGAAAGAATAATATATTAAAAAATAATAATACTTTTATATAAAGTAACAAAAATTTGAGGTAAAAGGAACTTATAATAAATATATAAAATTTAATAATATAATATATATATAAAATGATAGTAATAAAAATAAATTATTTTAGAAAAAAATGTATAAAACTACATAAATAATATAAATAAAATATGTTAGATAACATAGATAATTAAAAAAATAAGGATTTTAGGAATATACGATATAACCTAATACTATATAATGTATAAAAATAACATATTAATAATACATAAAAAATAATATTAAATCATATAAGATAAATAATAATTAAATATATAATAGATTAGTACGTATAAATATATATATATATATATAACTTATACTATTAATAAATTAATATACAATTAATAAAAATATTTAATATGATAAAAATTAATATAATAATAAAATAATTTAAATTAAAAACAATAACAAAAGAAATTTAGGATTAAATAAATCTAAAGGGTTAAATAACAATTCAAACAAATAGAAAATGATTAAATTAAGGCACGCATTAAAACACAGGGATTAATATGGAAATTAAGCCCTTTTTTTAAAATAGCACCATTCCCGTTTTTACCCTTTAAAGCAGTCTTGGATTCAATTAAAATAAATATAAACTTTTAGGGTTAATTTAATAAAAATAGAAATTGATTAGATTAAATTAAAAAATGAAATTGCATAAGGACTAAAGAATAAATTTCCTATTTTTTGAAAACACGCGGATCCTATTCGGGTCTCCGAGTCAACGCACGGGTCTGCCTTTGAAATGACGTCGTTTTTAGCTTATTGGGTTAAGCAAAAATGGCGCCGTTTTATTACTGATATATAATTCAGTTTTAGCCAAAAAAAAAAACTTCATTTTCACTATGTTTTTAAAAAAAAATTCAAAAAAATTCTCTCTCAGACCCTCGCCTTGGTTCCAACTGCCGATCCTTGAGCCTCACTCACGCTACACGCACCTCGTGAATGGTGCACGAGACCGAAAACCTCACTTTTCTATGTTTTTGAAAGGTAGACGCTCCTTTTCTTTTATCTTTAAAATACTATTTATATGCGAAAATAAAAAATAAAATAGAATAAATGAAAACCTCTGCAAAAGCTTCGTATTTATCTCTCGGACTTTTATGAATCTTTTTTATTCTCTTATTTTTCTTCCCTTTACAAGTTTACAATCAAGCTTTTATAGCCTTTGAAATGTAAAATAAAAAAAAATAAAACAATTTCCATGTTTGTTGTGATCTGTTGTTGTTTTGTTTCCTTTCTTGTCTTGGTCGAGCGGAGATCTCGTGATGGAGATGAGATTCGAGCTTGGACATGGCCATGACCGAGGGCTAGCACAGGCATTGATTGCGGCACGACGATCGACTTCTACCTTTGCAGGCACTAGGGTTTCGAAACCCTAGGTCTCCGATTCTTGAAGGTTTTGGGCTCCCTTGGGCCACATAAGTTTTGGGTTAGTGGGTTTAGGTTGGTTTGGGTTGTTGATGGTAAATGGGCTACAGGTTTGAGTAGTCTGGGTTAGGTTGTAAGTGGGCTACGGGTGTAATGGGCCACAGGTTTAATTTGGGCTTGGTTGTATGAGGGTTTTAATTTTGGTTCTGTAACAGGACTGTAAGGACATTATTATTTGTTTTATTTTGTCACATGGGCCCGGGCAAAATTGTGTGTTTACAGCTGCCTCTCTTTGCTCATTGTTGTGAAACAAGAATAGAGCAAAGACTATATAAGGACCAATTTTGCCCGATTTTGGCCAAGCCTTGACTTCTTGATCGTCATCTTCTTCAAATGGCTTCCAATCCGAACTGCATCTTTAGGGGTATTGAAACTTCATCTTGATTTCAGTGAATTTGATAGCTTCAACTTTATGAAGGCAGTATCCACTATCTTTTGATCTGCTCCACTGTAAACTCAGGGAGACCAGGTCTGATATTTTCTATCTGATCCCTACAACTCAGGGATCACCAGACTGATGTCTTCGATCTGCTTCCTACAAACTCGGGAATCGTCAGATCTGTCATTTTCAATCTGTTTCCTGCAAAGCTCAGGAATGCCAGATTGGTAGTTTAAATATGTTCCACTACTGCTTAGGGAGACAAGTTTTGATGTTCGATCTTGGTCCTCTACTGCTTAGGGCGACAAGATCTACAATTTTTGACCTATTCCACTACTGGTCAGGGAGATAGGGCTGGTGGCTTAAATCTGTTCCACTACTGCTTAGGGAGACAAGATTTGCCGTTCGATCTTGGTCCTCTACTGCTTAGGGCAACAAGATCTATAATTTTTGACTTATTCCACTGCTGGTCAGGGAGATAGGGCTGGTGGCTCAAATCTGTTCCACTACTGCTTAGGGAGATAAGATTTGATGTTCGATCTTAGTCCTCTACTGCTTAGGGTGACAAGATCTACAATTTTTGACCTATTCCGCTACTGGTCAGGGAGATAGGGCTGGTGTCTTAAATTTGTTCCACTACTACTTAGGGAGACAAGATTTTTCGTTCGATCTTGGTTTCCTACTGCTTAGGGTGACAAGATCTATAATCTTTGTCCTATTCCACTGCTGGTCAGGGAGATAAGGTCGGTGGCTTAAATCTGTTCCACTATTACTTAGGGAGACAAGATTTGCCGTTCGATCTTGGTTCCCTACTGCTTAGGGTGACAAGATCTACAATCTTTGACTTATTCCACTGGTGGTCAGGGAGATAAGGCCGGTGTCTTGGATCTGTTTCTTGCAAACTCAAGAATTGTCAGATCTGCTATTTTCAATCTGATCCCTACAAAGCTCAGGGGTCTCCAGATTGATGTGATTGACTTCTTGCAAGCTCAGGAATTGTCAAATCTGCTGTCTTCGATCGGCTTCCTGCAAGCTCAGGAATTGCCAGATCTGCTATCTTCAGTCTGCTCCACTGCAAACTTAGGGATGTCAGACTGGTGGTTAAATCTGTTCCACTCATCGCTAGGAGACAAGATTTGTCTTTTGATCTTGGTTCTCTACTGCTTAGAGTGACAAGATCTACAATTTTTGACCTATTTCACTGCTGGTCAGGGAGATAGGACTGGTGTCTTTGATCTGCTTCCAACAAACTCAAGAATTGTCAGATCTTGCTATTTTCAATCTAATCCTTGTAGGCTCAGGGATTGCCAGATTGATGTCTTCGATCGGCTTCCGGTAAGCTCAGAAATTGCTAGATCTGCTTGCTCCAATCGCTCCACTCGCAAACTCGGGGATGTCGATGGAATCTTCAATCTTACTACATTGTCCTTTAGAGGACATAACTCAGAATGGATATATGCTTTTGTCTAATGCATCAAATTCCCCTAATTAGACATGCTATGATATGTAAAAATGATATGAGTATGGTTCCCACTCAAGGTGTTATCATCATTTATCTGTCAAGGTTTCATCTTCGTCCCCTTGAAGTATCATGTTTGCTCAATTATTTTGCCCCGTGGTAATTCTGAGCCCACTCCACTCGAACTTTGGGACATGAAGTTTGTGCCTCCTACTTGTAATAACATTTGGCTTCTTCCATCCAATCTATTACCACTCAGAGGTATAAAATTTGTATCATTTTCCACCATTCCCATGAATGCAGGGTCTCTCGACAATGATCCCTTTTATACTTGGCTTGACCTTGTTCGTCATTTTGACATGGTATCACCCAAATTGTCTTATCCAATAAGAATCAGAAGAGATAATCGATTTCCAATGTTTCCAAATTTAGGCTTGGTGAGTTCTGAACAATAGTCATGTGTTAGATTCCTCATATTATTTAGAAGCTTCAGAGTAATATACTGAAACTCCTTTTATGAAAATTATTAGCTCATAAATTGTTATTTCAATAAATGCTTGAAAAGAACACAAAATGGATGAGAAAGAAATTAGTCAAGACACATTTCGGAAAAATAATTTAATCAAAGATAACCCGTGCAATAAAAGAAAATTGGTTTGGTTGTATCTCAAAAGAATAAAGCAATCAAAGATAAGGAATTCAAAATGGGTAGGATAGAAGCTAGGTGCCTCAGATATCGTAGCCTGAGCTTCTTTGTTCCAACTTCTTGAGGACCATTTTAAACTCAATATGTGTTTAGGGGATCCGGAGAACTTTTTCGATAACCCAATGCATAACATACTTCTTCATTGCTAATTTAGACGTAGCAAGACTACTGTATGCCCCACTTTTATTCAAAATTTAAGCCGCCCTTTTCGAGTTTTCAACTCAAAGCCTCTTTGGTCTCAAAGCGCCCTTTGTGGGTTTTTGTCTTGGCCTCTCCTTTTCCTTTTCCTTTTTTTTGGGACTCAAGGTGCCCTTTGCGGGTTTTCACCTTCACCCTTTTCCCTTTCAGGTAAAATCCTTCTTGACTAAACCTGAATTCACTATATTGGGCAAGTTTTCGCCATCCATCTCAATCAATATCAATGCTCCTCTATAACAGGCTTTACATAAGACCTTCCCATTTTGGTATATGCTTTCCTCTAAAATCATTTTATAGAAGAAAGGTCCTTTTCAACATCAGGTTCCTTCATGGAATCCCCTAAGATGAGCTTCTTTAATGTAAGCTCGCATCATCTGGCCGTAATGAATAGCTTTTAACCTTTTCTTCAATTAGATTCAATTGGCAAAATTGTTTCTATTCCGATGAGAAATGTGTTGCCCTAACAAAGGTCCTAACGTTTGATAATCATAGAGAGTAGTGATAACTTCTTATGCCAATCTTTACAAGTCTTAGCCACCTTTCATTTCTTCTTCTTCTTCTTTTTTTGGCAACTTTTGTTGCACTGTGATATGCTGACTGATCTTTGGACAAACTATAAACTTTGACTTTGTACAGTTATTTAAACGCGATCCTTTATGGCATTCTGCTAGCATTTGGTCTTTTCTTTCATCATTTTTTTTGATGAATTTGATGACTTTGACCTTGTAACATTGGCATATGAAGTTACTTCCACTCTTTTAGTGAAGTAAACGATAACTATGTCGATGAGTCGATATTGACTAAAAGCTTTTGACGAGATTGGCCCCATCACATCCATGCTCCACATATGGAAAATTTGTGAAGAACTGGAGTAAGCATATAAATCTTATTTCCTTTAATTTTGTATTTGTGGTACGACTGATGCAACCCCTTTCCATGGTAGATCAACGGGCCCGATCCTCTTTGTTTAGCCTGCTTCTCATTAGCCAAGGTATGTCCTGATATAATTGTGCGAAAACATCTTTGAATTTTTGAAGATAACTCAATAATGTCTCGCCTTATTTCTGTGATGGGCTCAGCTACAATCTTCACTCCTTTCATAGGCAAGCAATATCTAATGACCTTTTGTAGAGTAAGGTCTAGTTTTCATCTTGTTAAACCATTCTTAACAAGTCGGAAGATACGTCACAAACTCATCATCTTCAAAATCTCGAGATCCTCTGACCCATATCTTGTTCAAAAGGAGTCAAGAATACATGTCGCTCATGACGTTGATATCCGGTACCTAAGCAAGAAATCCAAAGAATAAATGATTCTAAGGATGATTATTGGTATGGTCATGAATAAACAATGAAAAATATTCTAAAGAACAAAAGAATACAAAGATAAAATAAAAGGAATGAAGGAATATATGCTCAAACAGATGCATTTTATTGAAATAAAATTTTAGGACACAAGCCTATTTCACAAAAGGGGGTCTTATTGCCTTTAGGCTTAAGGCAACAAGCATGTTTTGCACACTACTCTAGATTAACTCTAAAAATCAAGGATCTCCTCCACAATCCCATTTATTCAAAACATTTCCAAGTACATAAGGGTTTGGAAACATTATTACCCAGTTTTTTCAAGGAGTCACAACTCTCCTGTCTCCTCCTTCAATTATCACTACTCCGTTCAACTCATCAAACTTTACAACCCCTATTTTAATAAGCCTTTCAACCAATTTCTTAAATGACATGTAGTTATCGATTGGGTGACCCATTATTCCTGCATGATACATTGAGCATTCAAATCATACCATTTGGGGTACGGGGGTTGTATTGGTTCCATGTAATGAGGAGCCACCACATGTTCATCAAATAGGCTTTGATATAACTCCCTATATGTCATTCGAATTGGTGTAAACTGGAGTTGCTTATTACTTTGCCTAGTGCCAGATTCTTTTTCTTGATGAACCTTGATACCCAGTAGTCACTGTTTTTGGCTGTTTAACAACAATCGACTTTGAACACCCCATGCTTGTATTATCCACTTCATTTTCTCTCTTCCTTGTGGCCATTCTTTTGTTACTTTCTCTCGCCTCGATCTTTCCACTTTTTATGGCATTTTCGATCATTTCTCCTACCATAACTATATCTGCAAAGCTCTTAGTGGTGCTTCCTATCATATGGGTGATAAATGGCGCTTTTAGAGTGTTGATGAACAACATAGTGGGTTCCTTCTCTAGGAGAGGTGGTTGAACTTGCATGGCTATTTCCCTCCATCTCTGCGCGTATTGCCTGAAACTCTCTTTTGATTTCTTTTCCATGTTTTACAACATGATTCGATCAAGCGTCATATCCGTAACATGATTGTACTGCCTTACGAAGGCTTGGTCCAAGTCCCTCCAGGAGCTAATGTTAGCGCGGCTGAGTTGGTTGTATCACCTAGAAATTTCCCCCGTCAAACTATCTTGAAAACAATGAATCAAAAGTTGATCATTATTCACATAACCAGTCATGCGCCTACAGAACATAGTGATGTGAGCTTCAGGGCAAGTAGTTCCATTGTACTTCTCAAATTCAGGTGTCTTGGATTTATGAGGAAGCACCAATTCTGGGACCAAGCTCAAGTCCTTTGCGTCAATTTCCTAGTAATGATCGACGTTTTCCAAAGCCTTAAACTTTTCTTCCAACCATCTGCAGCGATCCTCCAATTTCCCTGAAGAGTCAATTCTTTTTCCCTCTTTTTCTGCTATGTCCAAATCAGAAATAACAGGATTGGCAGGGTTATCTCCTATTTTAGATCCTGAACCCATTTGGAATTTCATAGGCGGTCTATTAAAAACTTGCCCTTGTTGAGGCCTAATCATGATAGGTGGCCTTTGGGGATATTCCTCAGGCTGTGTTTGCACATGTGGTGGAGTGAAACCTCAAGGAAAATCCTCGTTGTCTTCAGCATTAACTAGGAAACCCTTTCCCTTATCTATTATCTCACTCATCATCTGGGCCATTTGAGCCATCATGTTCTTTTGGGCCTCCAACATCTGGTCCCTCATTTCTTGTTGAAGCTTTGCCATTTGCTCCTACATCTGGTCTTGCATATCCCTCTGAAACTGTTCAAGTCTTTGATCTATTTTTCTTGACTTAGCTCGTGTACCATGAGGGTGTTCCGTTTCCAAATTTCCCTTCTCTCTCTCTCTCTTTTTGTTATATTTTCAACTAATTAGACTCTTTCTATAAACTTAAATGCATATGATGTAATGTAATGCAAATGCACGAATGCAAAGAAAGAGAGGCATTGACTCTGAATTCAATTACATTAGAAAAACTTTACTAGAAAATAAATTTCTTTACATAAAAAGAATCGCATACACGGCCTTGTCCTCATAATCCAAGTAAAAACATGAATCCCTTCTCCACAAAAGTCAAGTCTTACAAACTTCTAATAGATGCCTCATCTAGCTCCTTTTGCTTGATCTGAACCACGACTCTTGTCACTTGTTAGCTTCTTCAAGAATGCCGAGACTTAGTAATCTTCAAATAGTCTTGTCAACTTGAATCCTTGGGTGATAAGGTCTTGTATTCCTTCACGGACTATTAGTCTTCTCTCGTTGTATTCACTTGGACTATATTCGGACGATCGTATTATAATCTACTTTATCAAAAAATCCATTTTCTTATGACCAACTTTTCTATTTAGCAATCGAATTTGAAATCAACACCTCTTTTCTATGATGTGAATGCAATGTAATCAAAACAAAAGAAAACCCGTTAGCACAGGAAAAATAAAAAACATAGAACCTATCACGGTGACCACTAGGGTTTGACAAGGTTCTACCTAGGGTAAGAACTTAGGTTTTCTACATGTCGTTTAGCTCTAACGTTGAGGTACCCGAACCAGCAGATTCCTCGACCCTCACCCATTATAGGCTCATACGGACCGAGTTCGGTTCAGGGGAATACATTTCCCTATGGCTGCATGGAGGTGAAAACCTCACAAAGACATAGGTATGGATGTATCCCGAAAGCAATTCACTATCCTGCACAGAGATGAAAACCTCACGAAGGAGTAGCTTCTCGCTCCCACTTAAGGGTGTGACCACAGTGGTCATGCAAATACAATGCAAAGATATTTTATGTAAACAGAATCGCATGCAAAAAAAAAGGATCATAATTGTTAAACCAGATTTTTAAAATCGAACAAAAGGACATGAAATTATCAATTTTATGGCCTGACTCTCTTAGGTCCCCAGTGGAGTCGCCAAGCTGTCGAAACCATTTTTAAAATCGAGTTTAGAAAAATGGGGATCGATTGTAAAAATAAAAATGGGAGTCGCCACCAATCTTTTTTACTTAGGTGTGATTGGATCACCTTGTAAAACGTTTTATAAAAAAAATTCAATTTTGGTCCACAAAAAAAAAAAAGAAAATGGGTTAGGAATTGATTCGTGATGAGGAAGGGTTAGCACCCTCATAACTCCCAAAAATTGGTACCGGTTTGATAAAATCATGTCCAGAATGTTGAAAATAAAGAAAATTATACAATATGATCCTTTTATTAGAAAGAAAACCAAGACTTACCTATCTCAAAGAAATAAAGTACTTTACCCAATAAGTTAAGGTATAGCACCTCAAGACTTTGAAATTAAGCTCGTCTTTATTTTAAGAAATTCCTACCTCGAGAAGCAAAATGTCGAACCCAATAAGTTAAGGCACAACATTTTGAATCTTCAAGAATGGGTTTTTTATTTTGAAATTGATAAATCTCAAATTTCTTAAAAAGGGTAAATATGTTATACCTAAAGTTTCACAAGAAAAATTGAACCCTATAAGTTAGGGCAAAATTCTTCTCGAAATTCCCCAAATATCACATATCACCATATTTTGAAAACCATTTGAATAAAATATGCCGATTAGTAAGATGTTTTTATGAAAGCTATGGTTTGGATAGGATATTACAACATATATTGAAATAAATAACAAATTATGAATAATAAAAGAATAATATAAGTGACAATATAATGTACAAATCATACTAACAATGAACAATAAAATAATAACACAAATATAATGAACTATACTAAGCAATAATTGTAACACCCAAACCCGGCCCATGAGTCTGAATAGGATCGGTATATCACGGAGTAAAATATTTTGAAGGACATTGATTTTCGGTGAAAATTTGATGAAATTTGGTTAAGGAATTAAAACGGTGTTTGAAAACTTCATTGGGCTTTTTATAAATATAGTTGGGTTGTTCAACCCTTTGAAATTGTTTGATTATCTAAAATTTAAGGAACTTTCAAGATCATGATTGACGCGGTGAATTTTTTGTTACCCGATGGTAACATCTTTTAAAAAACCCATAGAAATTTATTAAGTTTGAAAAGTTGCTTTTAACCTGTTCAATTAATTTTTATAAAATTTCATTCGTAATGTAACATGAGTAAAATAAACATCCAACAATAATTATCGGCCTTATTACAAACCCAAAATGAAAACTTAGAAAATAAATAATAATGACTTTAATAGAATGAATTTAAATCCTTCGACAAGCATGGCCGCCTCGAGTCCTCTCGGCTCCATCTCGCGTTCTACTCATCGCAAAATGTTAAGGAAGGGTGAGTCACCAAGACTCAGTGTGTAAATCCCTCACCCGAAAAAATATAACTCATACACATTTTATTAATGAACATGCATATGCAACCCAACCTAACCATCCATACTCCTTAACTACCCCGTGTGGTCAAAACCACTGGTGGTCAAAACCACTGATGACCATAGGTCACAAAATATCAAAGTGTGGTCAAAACCATTGGTGGTACCAAACCACTGGGACTTAGTCGCAAATATTCAATCGTTGTGGTCAAAACCACTGATGACCATAGGTCACAAATAATCTGATGGGGCCAACCCATCTTGTGGTCAAAACCACTGATGACCATAGGTCACAAATAATCTGATGGGGCCAACCCATCTTGTGGTCAAAACCACTAGCGACAGTCCAAAAATCTTCCCCCTCCTCTCATCAATCCCACCATCACATGCTTTTATAACAATTTTCATATATCATGTCATAGCATTTAATGTCATGTGATGGTATACAAATCATACATCAAAAATCACAAGTTAGGGGACTTACGAAATCCATGATTATGCCATAAGCTAATCACAACCAAAAGATTAAAGCAAACAATAAAGTCGTGAAATTAATAAAGTGTGTATTGAGATCTTACACACCTTTTCTACCGAAATCCTAGATCCCTAAAAGCCGATCTATAACGTTAGATCTCTTAACCTATAATTAGCCATTAACATAATTAGGGACATTAGGCCTATTCGGCCAAACTAAGTAGTATCAAAGGACTTACCTTAAACGGTTTGATTTCCTAACAAATCCAAGCCTTAATTAGTCCCTTGGAAAATAAAATCAAAACTTCCCTACAATTGGTTTTAATCAAGTTAATACTGAATCGTAGGCCATAATTTTAATTCCAAAGAGATGATTACCCTTACCACACTTATTGAGAAATTTACGAGACCTTGTTGGAGATATGATATTCGACCTAATGCAGATTGGAAGGGCTGGAAATTTTTGTGAGGGAGGAGGTGTATTCTGCTAAGAGAAACAACGATGCTAGAATTTTCTAAACAATTTTGGCTAAGAGTTTAAGGAGATTTTGGCGACAATAAAGAGAGGAAGAAGAGAAAGAGTTTGCTAGAAATTTCCTCTTAAGAGGGGGTATATTCGGCTTGTAAAAGAGAAGAAAGCTGGAATTTTGAATGGTTTTGGCTATAAAACAATGGAGATTTAATGATAAATTTGGAGAGAAAAGAAGAATTTTGGTTGAACTTTTGGCACTCTTTTGCCAAATAAAACAGTATGGACAGCCCACTAAAGAGTCCTATTGCTGGCCAATTCCTCTCATTTAGGTGATAATTCCAACTCTTAATTATCAAAAATAAATCTAACTTTATCATACCTTTAATCTCCTAATCCCCTCAACAATTTAATAGAAAATAAAACACTAAAATTCCCCCTCTTCCAACTGATTATGACATAAAAAATATGCCTAATTAGGAGTCCTATATGCTGCCAACTCCCCTCCAACGCCAGCTGTATTGAAGGAAAAGAAAAAAAAATAAAAACACAAGGTGCAGGGGCACTGGGTTCAACTCATGACTTCTTTGTAGGGGCGAGAGCACCCCCACCCTTTAAGCTCCCAACCAACTCTCCCAATTGACTTTCATGTCAATTTACCCGTCATTTAAATATAAAGCCTTACAGAGCCCTTTTTCCTTTTAGCAAAGCCCAAAATAAAATCCCCAGATCGTTGCGTCTTGACTCGAACCCGAGTCCCTTGCCAAAGCCCTCTTAAGTAGCGCCTCGGCCACTTCGCCCACCCGCCTTTCATGTCCGTTCCTTACTCAAAATTTATTTAACACCTTTCTTATCTGGGCCCTTCATTTAATGCCCAAAAAAATTTCTCCTTCTTTGCTTTTCTGAATCAGACCCAAGACCCCTAGCAACCCTTAGGCGCACCACGCCACTTATACCAGTGCCCATCCTTTGTGACATAACTTGTCCAAAATTTTATTAAAGCCCTCACTAACCTAGCTCCTTCCTTTTACATACTTAAAAATAATTTTTTTAATTATTGGGTCAGCCTAGCTCGAGTTATTTTTAGACCCTAAATCATGCCAAATTAAATCATATTTATTTTCTTGAAGCTCACATGGAATTTATTTAAATTTTAACAACCCCTAATTTAGGGTGTTACAATTCTACCCCCTTAAAAATAATTTAGTCCTCGAAATTACTTACTAACGAATATTCGTACCTCTTAACTCACCAGACTACGCTTATGTCGACTCTTATCTTAATAAAACTATCTTACTTCCTAGGCACAATCTACCACGCCCTTGATTTAATGCGTCCTCTAGAACTCATATCTAACGATGCTCTTTAATTTGCTTAAGAATTTTATGCATTATTATTTCACTTGATTATCCGCGAAGGAATTTTATGATAGGAGTTTAGAAGTGGTTCTTTCGTAATCATACATGCACACAGTTTCCCACTACACGGGGGTATTTTCATAATTTATCCTACAGGGGTATTTTCATAATTTTTAAAAAATACAGGTTCTCGGATGATTTTGTCAAAAATTATTTTAAAACTCTTAATTTCCCGGGGTATTTTGAAAATTTTTGAAATCCGGGGGTATTTGGGTAATTTTGAAGTTTAGGGGCATTTTGGTAATTTTCACAAATCAGGGTAAATTTGTAAAATTTGATAAATCAGGGATGTTTCAAAAGTTGTAAAATTTTGGGAGTTATTTTTAAGAGTTATCTTCCATTTTGATGGTGTTGCAAAAATTTTGAAAATCGAGGTCATTTTGGTAATTTTGTTGGTTAGGGCAATTTTTGTAATTTTCTAAAATCATGATGTTTTCGATATTTTGTAAAGTAAGGTTTTTGGGCATCTTTCATGTGATGAAACTTTTGATTAAAACCGTGGGTATTTTGGAAATTTCATGATTCAAGGGCGTTTTCGTAATTTTACCCCTAAGGGTATTTTAGTAATTTTTCACATTCAGGGCATTTTCTCAAAACAATTTCCAAAAATTGGGTTCTAAGTATTTTCATAAAAGAAGGATATTTTGAAAATTTCTATTTGAAAAATTTTCATACGGAGGGTATTTTGGTAATTTACAAACCAGGGGTATTTTGGTCATTTTCCAAACTGAGGGGTATTTTGGTCTCTTTTTTTTTTCAAACAAGATTTTATTTTCCTCAAAAACAAAACGGCTAATCCCTTTTCGGGTTTTAGTTATCGAGTTTAGCCTATGAGTGTGTCGTTTCAAATAGGATGAGCAGATTACTACATACTGTGTAGGATTTAAGTGAGTAGGAGGTGAGTCACGAGGACGCTTAAATACCGAGGCCCCACGAATCCAATCCTAGACATGCGATAACGATTGCCACATCTTTTGCTCATTGACAACTCATGTGTTTTGTTTAGAGAATTATTTAAGTCTTATGCATTGTTTGTTGGGGTAAGCTAACCCAGGGTTCAATAATTTCTATTCTAATAGTTTACGTTCCCATTTTACTCTTCTACCCCACATCAAAAGAATTCATAAAATTGATAGAAGTACTTACAGGCGGATAGGTGCTTGGAGACTTGGTGCCATCTTGTTCAAGCCAAAACAATTTCTCAAACATTATAATAAGGCCTACTATCCAAAAACCAAACATTTTGGGCCTTGGGCCCCATGTACCGAAGTTTTGAACAGGACTCGATACCAATTTGTAACACCCCAAACCCGCCCATGAGTCCCTGACCGGATCCGGTATGTCACGGAGTAAAATATTTTGAAGGACATTGATTTTCGGTGAAAATTTGATGAAATTTGGTTAAGGAATTAAAGCGGTGTTTGAAAACTCAGTTGGGCTTTTTATAAATATAGTTGGGTTGTTCAACCCTTTGAAATTGTTTGATTATCTAAAATTTAAGGAACTTTCAAGATCATGATTGACGTGGTGAATTTTTTGTTACCCGATGGAAACATCTTTTAAAAAACCCGTAGAAATTTATTAAGTTTGAAAAGTTGCTTTTAACCTGTTCAATTAATTTTATAAAATTTCATTCGTAATGTAACATGAGTAAAATAAACATCCAACAATAATTATCGGCCTTATTACAAACCCAAAATGAAAACTTAGAAAATAAATAATAATGACTTTAATAGAATGAATTTAAATCCTTCGACAAGCATGGCGCCTCGAGTCCTCTCCGGCTCCATCTCCGCGTTCTACTCATCGCAAAATGTTAAGGGAAGGGTGAGTCACCAAGACTCAGGTGTAAATCCCCACCCGAAAAAATATAACTCATACACATTTTATTAATGAACATGCATATGCAACCCAACCTAACCATCCATACTCCTTAACTACCCTGTGGTCAAAACCACTTGGTGGTCAAAACCACCGATGACCATAGGTCACAAAATATCAAAGTGTGGTCAAAACCATCGGTGGTACCAAACCACCGGGACTTAGTCGCAAATATTCAATCGTTGTGGTCAAAACCACTTTGATGACCATAGGTCACAAATAATCGATGGGGCCAACCCATCTTGTGGTCAAAACCACCGATGACCATAGGTCACAAATAATCGATAGGGCCAACCCATCTTGTGGTCAAAACCATGGCGGATAGTCCAAAAATCTTCCCCCTCCTCTCATCAATCCCACCATCACATGCTTTTATAACAATTTTCATATATCATGTCATAGCATTTAATGTCATGTGATGGTATACAAATCATACATCAAAAATCACAAGTTAGGGGACTTACCCGAAATCCATGATTATGCCACAAGCTAATCACAACCAAAAGATTAAAGCAAACAATAAAGTCATGAAATTAATAAAGTGTGTATTGAGATCTTACACACCTTTTTCTACCGGAACTCCTAGATCCCGAAAAGCCGATCTATAACGTTAGATCTCTTAACCTATAATTAGCCATTAACATAATTAGGGACATTAGGCCTATTCGGCCAAACTAAGTAGTATCAAAGGGACTTACCTTAAACGGATTTGATTTCCTAACAAATCCCGAAGCCTTAATTAGTCCCTTGGAAAATAAAATCCGAAAACTTCCCTACAATTGGTTTTAATCAAGTTAATACGAATCGTAGGCCATAATTTTAATTCCAAAAGAGATGATTACCCCTTACCATACTTATTGAGAAATTGGCAGCACCTTGTTGGAGATATGATATTTGGCCTAATGCATGATTGGAAGGGCTGAAAATTTTTGTGAGGGAGGAGGTGTATTCGCTAAGAGAAACAATGATCTTGGAATTTTCTCGAACAATTTTGGCTAAGAGTTTAAGGAGATTTTGGCAAGACAATGAAGAGAGGAAGAAGAGAAAGAGTTTGTTGAAATTTCCTCTTAAAGGGGTATATTCTTGTAAAAGAGAAGAGAAGCTGGAATTTTGAATGGTTTTGGCTATGAAACAATGGAGATTTCTAGTGATAAATTTGGAGAGAAAAGAAGAATTTTGGTTGAACTTTTGGCACTCTTTTGCCAAATAAAACAATTATGGACAGCCCCTAAAGAGTCCTATTGCGGCCAATTCCTCTCTTTTAGGTGATAATTCCAGCTCTTAATTATCAAAATAAATCTAACTTTATCATACCTTTAATCTCCTAATCCCTCAACAATTTAATAGAAAATAAAACACTAAAATTCCCCTCTTCCGTTGATTATGACATAAAAAATATGCCTAATTAGGAGTCTTATATGCTGCCAACCCCCCTCCAATGCCAGCTGTATTGAAGGAAAAGAGAAAAAAAAAATAAAAACACAAGGTGCGAGGGCTCGAGGTTCGAACTGCGACTGCTTGTGGGGCAGCAGCAGACCTCCACCCTTTAAGCACCCCAACCAACTCTCCCAATTGACTTTCATGTCAATTTACCCTGGCCATTTAAATATAAAGCCTTACTCGAGCCTTTTTTCCTTTTAGCGCCAAAGCCCAAAATAAAATCCCAAATCGCTCGTCTTGACTGGAACCCAGTCCCTTTGCCAAAGCCCTCTTAAGTAGCGCCTCCACTCAGCCCACCCCGCCTTTCATGTCCGTTCCTTACTCAAAATTTATTTAACACCTTTCTTATCTGGGCCCCGCCTTTAATGCCCAAAAAATTTCTCCTTCTTTCGCTGAATCGAACCCAAGACCCCTAGCAACCCTTAGGCGCACCACGCCACTTATACCAAGCCCATCCTTTGTGACATAACTTGTCCAAAATTTTATTAAAGCCCTCACTAACCTAGCTCCTTCCTTTTACGTACTTAAAAAATAATTTTTTTTGTAACACTTTGGGTCGAGCCTAGCTCGAGTTATTTTTAGACCCTAAATCATGTCAAATTAAATCATATTTATTTATTTTCTTGAAGCTCACATGGAATTTATTTAAATTTTAACAACCCCTAATTTAGGTGTTACAATAATACACAATCTAAAGCAAATAAACATGTAATAGCAATAATGAAAGAATAGTATATTAAAAAATAATAATACTTTTATATAAAGTAACAAAAATTTGAGGTAAAAGGAACTTATAATAAGTATATAAAATTTAATAATATAATATATATAAAATGATAGTAATAAAAATAAATTATTTTAGAAAAAATGTATAAAACTACATAAATAATATAAATAAAATATGTTAGATAACATAGATAATTAAAAAAAATAAGGATTTTAGGAATATATGATATAACCTAATACTATATAATGTATAAAAAATAACATATTAATAATACATAAAAAATAATATTAAATCATATAAGATAAATAATAATAATTAAATATATAATAGATTAGTACGTGTATATATATATATATATATAACTTATACTATTAATAAATTAATATACAAGTAATGAAAAATATTTAATATGATAAAAATTAATATAATAATAAAATAATTTAAATTAAAAACAATAACAAAAGAAATTTAGGATTAAATAAATCTAAAGGGTTAAATAACAATTAAAACAAATAGAAAAGGATTAAATTAAGGCACGCATTAAAACACGAGGATTAATATGGAAATTAAGCCTTTTTTTTAAACAAGACCTTTCCGATTTTACCCTTTAAAGCGATCCTGGATTCAATTAAAACAAATATAAACTTTTAGGGTTAATTTAATAAAATAGAAATTTAGATTGGATTAAATTAAAAAATGAAATTGCGGAAGGACTAAAAGAATAAATTTCCCATTTTTTGAAAACACGGATTCATTGGGATCTCTCCGTCAACGTCTTGGTCTGCCTTTGAAGCGAGCGTAGTTTTTAGCTTATTGGCTTAAGCAAAAAGCGGCACCGCTTTTATTATTGATATATAATTCGATTTTAGCCAAAAAAAAAAAAACCTTCATTTTCACTGCTTTTTAAAAAAAGTTCAAAAAATTCTCTCGGACCCTCGCCTTGGTTCCGATGTTGATCCTTTGAGCCTCACCTTTCGCGCTACATGCACCTCAAGTGAATGGTCGTTGGAGACCAAAACCTCACTTTTCTCGTTTTGAAGGTAGACGCCCTTTTCTTTTATTTTTAAAATACTATTTATATGCGAAAATAAAAAAATAAAATAGAATAAATGAAAACCTCTGCGAAAAGCTTCAGATTTATCTCTCGGACTTTTTATGAATTTTTTTATTCTCTTATTTCTCTCCCCTTTACAAGTTTACAATCGGCTTTTATAGCCTTTGAAATGTAAAATAAAAAAATAAAACAATTTCCATGTTTGTTGTGATCTGCATTGTTTTTTGTTTCCTTTCTTGTGTGGTCGAGCGGAGATCTCGTGGCGGAGATGAGATTCGGCCTTGGACATGCAAGGCATGACCGAGGGCTAGCACGGGCATTGATTCTTGCGCGACGATCTAACTTTTGCCTTTCTGTTGCTAGGGTTTTCGAGAAACCTTAGGTCTCTGATTCTTTGAAGGTTTTGGGCTCCTTGGGCCACATAAGTTTTGGGTTAGTGGGTTTAGGTTGGTTTGGGTTCTTTGATGGTAAATGGGCTACGGGTTTGAGTAGTCGATTTAGGTTGTAAGTGGCTACTGTGTAATAGGCCACGTTTTAATTTGGGCTTGGTTGTATGAGGGTTTTAATTTTGGTTCGTGACGATTGTAGGGACATTATTATTTGTTTTATTTTGTCACATGGGCCCGCAAAATTGTGTGTTTATGATATAATTTCAAAATAAAATAATACGATCTTTAGATAATAATAAAATATCAAAAAGTAACTTAAAAATATTTTAATAAATAAAATCGAGCCGAGACCCTTCGAATGTCTCGTCTGCATCTTAACTTGGTGGGTTATCTGTAAAGATGGAAAAATAAAAAAAGAAATGAGCTATGAAAATCAAAATGAGTTTCACTACAAGAAAATTGGTTCAAATAATAGACAAAGCATACAAAATATCAATTCATAGAATAAATCACAATTAATTAAAAATACAGAATATTGGGAAATCTGATCATTTTCATCAACATAAAATCTCAATGTTCACACGATAACCACAATTTGAATAGCAACTCGAAATTTCGATATTTTAGATTAACTCATTATCATAATATCTCAACAGTCTCAGCAATGCAAATACTTATAAATGTAATGCAATTTCAATTTATCAAAAGAGGTTCTTACCCCATAGTTGGAAAACCGAATTTAAAAAACGCAGCGAAAAATAAATTTAGAAAAAAAATTAGAGTTTTAATTTTTTTTTTCCAAAATAAATTTTTTTTTTTTTTAAATAATATCAGACTGGGGTTTTATTAATTATATAAAACTAACCCAAAGACAAAAGTTCAGCCCAAGGCAAAACAGTCCGACCCTAAGCCTTTAAAAGTAAAACTAAATACCCCAACAACCAAATCAAAATTAATTAAAGAAAACTCAGCCCAGTCAAAACTGTTAACTGACACCCAGTCGCATCAATGCATATCACGTTTCAAGTTTGTCAGTTTCAGCCAAAGAACGCATTTCGTTATCTTCACTTCACCATTTTAACGTTCTTCCCTCTAAGGACCTTTTCTGCGCAAGCTTCAATTCAATCGAGTTCTCTCAGCCATTCATCCTCCATCTTTCGCGCTGCAAAACTAGGGAGAGCTCCTTGCAGGTAAATCTGCTCTCCTCTTTTCAGACTCTTAGTTGCTAGAATGTGGGCTAGTTGATTTTCCATCCTTTGTGCATGTTTGAATCTTAAACTCCAAAAACGCTCCTTATTCTGTTGAATGTTTCTAATATATGCTCCGATCTCTGATTTATCCGATGTATTTGACTGAAATTTTTTTATTATTGATAATGAATCCCCTTCTATTATTGCCTCTAACAAACCCATTTCCACCCCCGTTTGCACTGCCCACGAGAACGCAAGGGATTTTGCTGCAAACACAAACCCAATATCATCATGCAAAATCGATCTTGATACCAGAACCTCTCCCGCAGCATTCCTTGCAACAATCCCTGAACCCGATCTCGATCGGTGATTGTCATACGCAGCGTCAAAATTTATTTTAATGACTGACCTAGTTGGGGGCACCCATTTCACAGTCTTGCAACTCTTGGTAAGAGCCCTTTCTACAGAATAGTCTATTTCTTTGATGTAACTAGTAATGAAATTTGAGATCTCCCGTCCCGATTTGATATTCCTTTCATGCACTCTCTTGTTTCTATTAGTCCAAAGAGCCCATAAAGCACAACAGAATAGCCTTGGTTGGAACGTTGAGCTTTCTTTGGAAACCCAGGTAAGCCACTCAATACTGTTCAAATCTGGCCTTTGTCAAAACCCATATGAAATTTAATATTGTCCACACTTTCACTATTATAGGGCAATCTCAAAATGTATGGTGCAGAGTCTCATCTGCCCCTCTACACCTGGGACAAACAACAGTGGCCACTAATCCCTTGTAACACATATTTGATAGAGTAGGAATGAAATTAGAACAGATCCTCCATATTGTAATTTTGATTTTAGTCAGGAGTTTTTCGCTCTACAATTTCTTGTCAAATTCTCTAAAATTGGTCCGTAAATAATTAAGATTAGGATTTGAAAAACCTACTTGTAACAATCTATAGGCGCTTTGCACCAAGAATTCCCTTAATGGCTCACCTATCCTCACCAACATGTCATCCTGTCTTGCCTTCGCCAAAGGGATTCACAGTATCATGGTCGCATCTGCTTCCGAGAAGGTATTGGCAATAACCTCTATTTTCCATTCTCTGCTATTGTTATCGATCAACTTCGCAATTTTAGATATATTGTTATTATTGATGCTATTACTTAGTTTGTAATTGACTGCCCTGGGTATCCATGCATCCTAAGCTATTAAAATCCTTTTATTCATACCAACCTGCCAACACATCCCCTCCTGTAACAATCACCTCGTTGCCCAAATGCTCTTCCAAGTGTAGGATGACAGATTTCCTAGTCTTGCGCTTAAAAAATCAAAATTTGAAAAGTATTTAGCTTATAATGAGCCAATTTAGTCTGGGCTCAAACAAAACCCAAATACAAAAAAGTAATAAATAAAACCAAAATAAAAATAATAAATAATAAATAACAGTCTTAAGTTCATTACAATTACAAGCCTAAATCAAAAACCTAATGGTCCAAAATCTAAATAGTATTTAGAAAAAAAATAAAAAAGAAAAAGAAACCCTAGTTAGCGTCGCACCCTAAGTCTAACCGTCGCCGCTCTTAGCCTGCCACCACCAATTGCTGGTCACTTTCATCAACAACTAGCAAGAAACATCAAAAATAGTGGCTAAATAGTAGTAAAAAAATAGTGAAATATCGTATATAAATTGCTTATAAAAGCTACAACAAGCAATGTAATTTTATAGACATGAAGAAAAAATATAAGAGAGAAATTGAATACAAAATATTAAGAAACAGGTGATTTATTTTTGTTTTAATTTCGAAAGAAAAAAACATATAAAAAGTGCCATTTTATCGGGTAAAATACTTAAAAATACCAAAAAAATAATTTATCTACAGAAAAAGGTCAAATTTCAAAAATATTTATCAAAAAGGGCCATTTCACTCCAAAACGCGCTTCACGCCAACGCGCTTTTGAGGAAACGCCAATAAAAGCGCCTTGCAGGGACTCGTTTCTTTGTCGTTGAATCACTAGGAAAACGCGCTGATGTGGACGCGTATTTGCCCTCCCTCCCCGTCCAATTACAGCATGATATTCTAAGGTTTTTGGGCTAGGGTAAATATATATAGAGTTTTGGGTAAAATATATTAGCCCAAAAAATTAATTGAATTTTTGTGACAGTTGTATGTGGCAAAATAATTTTGAGAAGACGTTTACAACAAGCGGTGGCAAAAAACACTTCAAGAAGGATGCACTTGTCAACAAGAATCTTGAAAAGAGCTCCCACGTGGATGCTCTTTTGCTCTGATAGTCTCGGAAAAATTATTTTGAGAAGACGTTTACAACAAGCGATGGCCAAAACGCTTTCAACAGGTACACTGTCAAGATTAATCTTGAAAAGAGCTCCCACGGGCCGCTTTTGCTATAATAGTATCAGAAAATTATTTTGAGAAGGCGTTTACGAACAAACAAGTGGCCAAAAGCGCCCAAAGAGGGTGCACTATCGGTATGAGTACTTAAAAGAGCTCCACGTAGGCGCTCTTTTACTTCTGATGATCTCGGAAAAATTAGACTATAAATCGGTCAAATTTCATTCTCAAAGTTGCATAAAGGGATTTGAGGCAAAAAAAAATTAAAATGAGTGAACGATTAATCTTTGTTATTTACTACGAAAATGAGGTTTGTGATAATGAAAATGGTGTTTTCTTATCGGAGAACACAACGCGATTGAGTTTTAATCGAAGCGTCGATTTGGTAGAACTTCGCAAAAAATTAGGCGTAAAATATTGTAACAATGCCAATGAAATTTCATCTATTAAGTATAGATTTTGCGACTTGATTGATCCGGTGAGATATGACTAATTTGACATCAAAGGTCCTCGGAGCTTTGAGGCAATGGTGGAGACTCATCTTGCCAGTGGATCACCATATCTCGAGGTATATGTATAATTTTCATCTTCAAGTGATATTTCTGCTACCTCAACATCTACTTTGCATTAGGGGAATACACGACCCCAAGCCAACACCTGTTAGTGGGAGGCAAAACGGAAGTGCCCGTGTTCGGTGGTAGTATGGAAAACATAATCTCGCACGACACTTTCGGTTGGTGGATGAGACATGTATATTAAATCCTTCGATGTCCGATGATAGAAATATGTATTGGGGACATCATTAACTTCAGTGGTTGGCAATCCACATATGATTAGGAGCGTTATGAAAGATGTTTATCATACACATTTTATTAATGAACATGCATATGCAACCCAACCTAACCATCCATACTCCTTAACACCCTGTGGTCAAAACCACCGTGGTCAAAACCAGATGACCATAGGTCACAAAATATCAAAGTGTGGTCAAAACCATTGGTGGTACCAAACCACCGGGACTTAGTCCAAATATTCAATCGTTGTGGTCAAAACCACCATGACCATAGGCCAAATAATCTGGGGCCAACCCATCTTGTGGTCAAAAACCCGATGACCATAGGTCACAAATAATTGGGCTAACCCATCTTGTGGTCAAAACCACAGAAATCCAAAATCTTCCCTCCTCCATCAATCCCACCATCACATGCTTTTATAACAATTTTCATATATCATGTCATAGCATTTAATGTCATGTGATGGTATACAAATCATACATCAAAATCACAAGTTGGGACTTACGAAATCCATGATTATGCCATAAGCTAATCACAACCAAAAGATTAAAGCAAACAAAAAGTCGTGAAATTAATAAAGTGTGTATTGAGATTTACACACCTTTTTCTACCGGAAACCTAGATCCCAAAAGCCATCTATAACGTTAGATCTCTTAACCTATAATTAGCCATTAACATAATTAGGGACATTAGGCCTATTCGCCAAACTAAGTAGTATCAAAGGACTTACCTTAAACGGATTTGATTTCTAACAAATCAAGCCTTAATTAGTCCCTTGGAAAATAAAACAAAACTTCCCTACAATTGGTTTTAATCAAGTTAATACTAATCGAGGCCATAATTTTAATTCCAAAGAGATGATTACCCCTTACCACACTTATTGAGAAATTTGGACCTTGTTGGAGATATGATATTCCCTAATGCAGATTGGAAGGGGGAAATTTTGTGAGGGAGGAGGGTATTCTGAAGAGAAACAAAAGGCTAGAATTTTCTAAACAATTTTGGCTAAGAGTTTAAGGAGATTTTGGGACAATAAAGAGAGGAAGAAGAGAAAGAGTTTGCTAGAAATTTCCCAAAGAGGGGTATATTCCTTGTAAAAGAGAAGAAAGCTGGAATTTTTGAATGGTTTTGGCTATAAAACAATGGAGATTTTTAAAGAAAGAATTTGGAGAGAAAAGAAGAATTTTGGTTGAACTTTTGGCACTCTTTTGCCAAATAAAACAGTATGGAAGCCCCCAAAGAGTCCTATTGGCCAATTCTCTCATTTAGGTGATAATTCCAACTCTTAATTATCAAAATAAATCTAACTTTATCATACCTTTAATCTCCTAATCCCTCAACAATTTAATAGAAAATAAAACACTAAAATTCCCTCTTCCAATTGATTTGACATAAAAATATGCCTAATTAGAGTCCTATAGCCAACTCCTCCAACGCCACTGATTGAAGGAAAAGAGAAAAAAAATAAAAACACAAGGTGCAGGCCGGGTTCAACCCGACTTTGGGGAGCAAAGGCCCCACCCTTTAAGCTCCCAACCAACTCTCCCAATTGACTTTCATGTCAATTTACCCCATTTAAATATAAAGCCTTACTGAGCCCTTTTTCCTTTTACAAAGCCCAAAATAAAATCCCCATGCGCTTCGAACCCAGTCCCTTGCCAAAGCCCTCTAAGTAGCCCCCACTTCCCCCACCGCCATGTCCGCTCTTACTAAAATTTATTTAACACCTTTCTTTCGGGCCCTTCATTTAATGCCCAAAAAAATTTCTCCTTGGCTTTTTTAATCAACCCAAGACCCCTAGCAACCCCGGCACCACGCCACTTATACGGCCCATCCTTTTGGACATAACTTGTCCAAAATTTTATTAAAGCCCCACTAACCTAGCTCCTTCCTTTACATACTTAAAAATAATTTTTTTAATTACGGGTCAGCCTAGCTCAGTTATTTTTAGACCCAAATCATGCCAAATTAAATCATATTTATTTTCGGCTCATGGAATTTATTTAAATTTTAACAACCCCAATTTAGGGTGTTACAATTCTACCCCTTAAAAAATAATTTCGCCCGAAATTACTTACTAACGAATATTCGACTTTAACTCATCAGACACGCTTATGTCCAAAGACTTTATCTTAATAAAACTATCTTACTTCCTAGGCAAATCTTACCACGCCCTGAAATCGCCCTCGAACTCATATCTAACGATGCTCTTTAATTTGCTTAAGAATTTTATGCATTATTATTTCACTTGATTATCCCCAAGGAATTTTATGATAGGAGTTTAGAAGTGGTTCTTTCGAATCATACATGCAAAAGCTTCCCACACACGGGTATTTTCATAATTTATCCCAGGGTATTTTCATAATTTTAAAAATACGGTTTGATGATTTTGTCAAAATTATTTTAAAACTCTTAATTTTGGGTATTTTGAAAATTTTTGAAACCGGGGTATTTGGGTAATTTTGAAGTTTAGGGGCATTTGGTAATTTTCACAAATCAGGTAAATTTGTAAAATTTGATAAATCGGATGTTTCAAAAGTTGTAAAATTTTGGGAGTTATTTTAAGAGTTATCTTCCATTTTGATGGTGTTGCAAAAATTTTGAAAATCGAGGTCATTTTGGTAATTTTGTTGGTTACAATTTTTGTAATTTTCTAAAATCATGATGTTTTCGATATTTTGTAAAGTAAGGTTTTTGGGCATCTTTCATGTGATGAAACTTTTGATTAAACCGTTATTTTGGAAATTTCATGATTCAAGCTTTAATTTTACCCCTAAGGGTATTTTAGTAATTTTTCACATTCGGGCATTTTCTCAAAACAATTTCCAAAAATTGGGTTCTAAGTATTTTCATAAAGAAGGATATTTTGAAAATTTCTATTTGAAAATTTTCACTGGGGTATTTTGGTAATTTACAAACCGGGTATTTTTCATTTTCCAAACCAGGGTATTTTGGTCTCTTTTTTTTCAAAAAGATTTTATTTTCCCAAAAACAAAACGGCTAATCCTTTTCGGTTTTAGTTATCGAGTTTAGCCTTGAGTGTGTCGTTTCAAAAGGATGAACCCTTACCCACTGGAGATTTAAGGAGGTGAGGTGAGTCACGAGGACCTTAAATACAGGCCCCCAACCAATCCAACCTAGACATGCATAACGATTGCCACATCTTTTGCTCAAGACAACTCAGTGTTTTGTTTAGAGAATTATTTAAGTCTTATGCATTGTTTGTTGGGGTGCTAACCGGGTTCAATAATTTCTATTCTAATAGTTTACGCCCCATTTTACTCTTCTACCCCACATCAAAAGAATTCATAAAATTGATAGAAGTACTTACCCGGGCGGATAGGTGCAGACTTGGTGCCTTTTTGCCAAAACAATTTCTCAAACATTATAATAAGGCCTACTATCCAAAACCAAACATTTTGGGCCTTGGGCCCCAAGAAGTTTTGAACCGGCTCGATATTAATTTGTAAACCCCAAACCCGCCCATGAGTCCCACCGGATCCGGTATGTCACGGAGTAAAATATTTTGAAGGACATTGATTTTCCGTGAAAATTTGATGAAATTTGGTTAAGGAATTAAAACGGTGTTTGAAAACTCGGGGCTTTTTATAAATATAGTTGGGTTGTTCAACCCTTTGAAATTGTTTGATTATCTAAAATTTAAGGAACTTTCAAGATCATGATTGACGTGGTGAATTTTTTGTTACCCATGGAAACATCTTTAAAAAACCCGAGAAATTTATTAAGTTTGAAAAGTTGCTTTTAACCTGTCAATTAATTTTATAAAATTTCATTCGTAATGTAACATGAGTAAAATAAACATCCAACAATAATTATCGGCCTTATTACAAACCCAAATGAAAACTTAGAAAATAAATAATAATGACTTTAATAGAATGAATTTAAATTTCGACAAGCATGGCCCGAGTCCTCTCCGGCTCCATCTCCGCTTCTACTCATCCAAAATGTTAAGGGAAGGGTGAGTCACCAAGACTCAGGTGTAAATCCCCACCCGAAAAATATAACTCATACACATTTTATTAATGAACATGCATATGCAACCCAACCTAACCATCCATACTCCTTAACTACCCCGTGGTCAAAACCACGTGGTCAAAACCCCGATGACCATAGGTCACAAAATATCAAAGTGTGGTCAAACCACGGTGGTACCAAACCACCGACTTAGTCGCAAATATTCAATCTGTGGTCAAAACCATGATGACCATAGGTCACAAATAATGATGGGCCAACCCATCTTGTGGTCAAAACCACCGATGACCATAGGTCACAAATAACTGATAGGGCAACCCATCTTGTGGTCAAAACCATGGCATACCAAAAATCTTCCTCCTCTCATCAATCCCCCATCACATGCTTTTATAACAATTTTCATATATCATGTCATAGCATTTAATGTCATGTGATGGTATACAAATCATACATCAAAATCACAAGTTGGGGACTTACTCAAATCCATGATTATGCCACAAGCTAATCACAACCAAAAGATTAAAGCAAACAATAAAGTCATGAAATTAATAAAGTGTGTATTGAGATCTTACACACCTTTTTCTACCGAACTCCTAGATCCCAAAAGGATCTATAACGTTAGATCTCTTAACCTATAATTAGCCATTAACATAATTAGGGACATTAGGCCTATTCGCCAAACTAAGTAGTATCAAAGGACTTACCTTAAACGGATTTGATTTCCTAACAAACCGGCCTTAATTAGTCCCTTGGAAATAAAATCAAAACTTCCTACAATTGGTTTTAATCAAGTTAATAAATCTAGGCCATAATTTTAATTCCAAAAGAGATGATTACCCCTTACCATACTTATTGAGAAATTGGAAACCTTTTGGAGATATGATATTTGGCCTAATGCATGATTGGAAGGCTGAAAATTTTGTGAGGGAGGAGGTGTATTTAAGAGAAACAAAAGGGGAATTTTCCAACAATTTTGGCTAAGAGTTTAGGAGATTTTAAGACAATGAAGAGAGGAAGAAGAGAAAGAGTTTGTGGAAATTTCCTCTTAAAGGGGGTATATTCTTTAAAAGAGAAGAGAAGCTGGAATTTTGAATGGTTTTGGCTATGAAACAATGGAGATTTTAAAAAAATTTGAGAGAAAAGAAGAATTTGGTTGAACTTTTGGCACTCTTTTGCCAAATAAAACAATTATGGAACCCCTAAAGAGTCCTATTTCGCCAATTCCTCTTTTTGGTGATAATTCCAGCTCTTAATTATCAAAATAAATCTAACTTTATCATACCTTTAATCTCCTAATCCCTCAACAATTTAATAGAAAATAAAACACTAAAATTCCTTCCAAATTGATTATGACATAAAAAATATGCCTAATTAGGAGTCTTATACGCTAACCCCTCCAATGCCAGATTGAAGGAAAAGAGAAAAAAAATAAAACACAAGGTATTCGAGGTTCAACTCCGACCCTGGGAGCAAAGCAGCAGCCTCCACCCTTAAGCACCCCTAACCAACTCTCCCAATTGACTTTCATGTCAATTTACCCCATTTAAATATAAAGCCCTGAGCCTTTTTTCCTTTTACCCAAAGCCCAAAAATAAAATCCCAAATGCGCCCTTGAAACCCCAAGTCCCTTTCAAAGCCTCTTAAGTGGCCCACCCCCCCCCTTTCATGTCCGCCTTACTCAAAATTTATTTAACACCTTTTTATCTGGGCCCCCCTTTAATGCCCAAAAATTTCTCCTTTCGCTCCTGAATCGAACCCAAGACCCCTAGAACCCTTAGGCGCACCCCACTTATACCAAGCCCATCCTTTGTGACATAACTTGTCCAAAATTTTATTAAAGCCCTCACTAACCTAGCTCCTTCCTTTACGATTTTAAAAATAATTTTTTGTAACACGGTCGCCTAGCTCGAAGTTATTTTTAGACCCTAAATCATGTCAAATTAAATCATATTTATTTATTTTCTTGAAGCTCACATGGAATTTATTTAAATTTTAACAACCCCAATTTAGGGTGTTACAATAATACACAATCTAAAGCAAATAAACATGTAATAGCAATAATGAAAGAATAGTATATTAAAAAATAATAATATTTTTATATAAAGTAAAAAAATTTGAGGTAAAAGGAACTTATAATAAGTATATAAAATTTAATAATATAATATATATAAAATGATAGTAATAAAAATAAATTATTTTAGAAAAAATGTATAAAACTACATAAATAATATAAATAAAATATGTTAGATAACATAGATAATTAAAAAAAATAAGGATTTTAGGAATATATGATATAACCTAATACTATATAATGTATAAAAATAAATATTAATAATACATAAAAAATAATATTAAATCATATAAGATAAATAATAATAATTAAATATAAATAGATTAGTACGTATATATATATATATATATATAACTTATACTATTAATAAATTAATATACAAGTAATGAAAATATTTAATATGAAAAAATTAATATAATAATAAAATAATTTAAATTAAAAACAATAACAAAAGAAATTTAGGATTAAATAAATCTAAAGGGTTAAATAACAATTAAAACAAATAGAAAAGGATTAAATTAACACGATTAAAACACAGGATTAATATGGAAATTAAGTTTTTTTAAAACCAGCTCCTTTTACCCTTTAAAGCAAACCGATTCAATTAAAACAAATATAAACTTTTAGGGTTAATTTAATAAAATAGAAATTTAGATTGATTAAATTAAAAATGAAATTGAAGGACTAAAAGAATAAATTTCCCATTTTTTGAAAACACGGGATTTGTCCCAACGTTGGTTCCCTTTGAAACGACGTAGTTTTTAGCTTATTTTAAGCAAAACGGACCGCTTTTATTATTGATATAAATTCTTTTAGCCAAAAAAAACCTTCATTTTCACTGCTTTAAAAAAGTTCAAAAAATTCTCTCCACCCCTTTGGTTCCGATTGATCCTTTGAGCAAGGGCCTGCACCTTGAATGGCTTGAGACCAAAACCTCACTTTTTCTTTAAAGGTAGACGCCCCTTTTTTTTTTTTAAAATACTATTTATATGAAAATAAAAAATAAAATAGAATAAATGAAAACCTCTAAAAGCTTCAGATTTATCTCCTGACTTTTTATGAATTTTTTTTATTCTCTTATTTCCTTTTACAAGTTTACAATCGCTTTTATAGTTCAAATGTAAAATAAAAAAATAAAACAATTTCCATGTTTGTTGTGATCCTTTTGTTTTGTTTCCTTTCTTTGCGGCGGAGATCTCAGGAGATGAGATTCAGGCGAGCCCAAGAGGGCTAGCAGGGCATTGATTCGCCGACGATCTAACTTTTGCCTTTTGGGTTTAGGTTTTCGAAACCTTAGGTCTCCGACTAAGGTTTTGGGCCCCTGGGCCACATAAGTTTTGGGTTAGTGGGTTTGGTTGGTTTGGGTTTCGGGTAAATGGGCTACGGGTTTGAGTAGTCGATTTAGGTTGTGTTATGTAATAGGCCACGGTTTAATTTCTTGGTTGTATGGGGTTTTAATTTTGGTTCTTGTGATTGAGGACATTATTATTTGTTTTATTTTGTCACATGGCCCGCAAAATTGTGTGTTTCTATATAATTTCAAAATAAAATAATAGTTTTTAGATAATAATAAAATATCAAAAGTAACTTAAAAATATTTTAATAATAAAATCGAGCCGAGACCCTTCAATTCTCCCAGATCTTAACTTGGTGGGTTATTCAGAAGATGGAAAATAAAAAAGAAATGAGCTATGAAAATCAAAATGAGTTTCACTACAAGAAAATTGGTTCAAATAATGACAAAGCATACAAAATATCAATTCATAGAATAAATCACAATTAATTAAAATAGTAATATTGGGAAACTGATCATTTTCATCAACAAAAATCTCAATGTTCACACGATAACCACAATTTGAATAAACTCAAATTTCGATATTTTAGATTAACTCATTATCATAATATCTCAATACCTCAAAGAATGCAAATACTTATAAATGTAATGCAATTTCAATTTATCAAAAGAGGTTCTTACCCCATAGTTGGAAAACCAATTTAAAAACGCAGAAAATAAATTTAAAAAAATTAGAGTTTTAATTTTTTTTCCAAAATAAATTTTTTTTTAAATAATATCAGACTGGGGTTTTATTAATTATATAAAACTAACCCAAAGACAAAAGTTCAGCCCAAGGCAAAACAGTCCGACCCTAAGCCTTTAAAAGTAAAACTAAATACCCCAACAACCAAATCAAAATTAATTAAAGAAAACTCAGCCCAGTCAAAACTGTTAACTGACACCCAGTCGCATCAATGCATATCACGTTTCAAGTTTGTCAGTTTCAGCCAAAGAACGCATTTCGTTATCTTCACTTCACCATTTTTAACGTTCTTCCCTCTAAGGACCTTTTTCGCAAGCTTCAATTCAATCGAGTTCTTCAGCCATTCATCCTCCATCTTCGCGCTGCAAAACTAGGGAGAGCCCTTGCAGGTAAATCTGCTCTCCTCTTTTCAGACTCTTAGTTGCTAGAATGTGGGCTAGTTGATTTTCCATCCTTTGTGCATGTTTGAATCTTAAACTCCAAAACGCTCCTTATTCTGTTGAATGTTTCTAATATATGCTCCGATCTCTGATTTATCCGATGTATTTGACTGAAATTTTTTATTATTGATAATGAATCCTTCTTTATTGCCTCTAACAAACCCATTTCCACCCCCGTTTGCACTGCCCACGAGAACGCAAGGGATTTTGCTGCAAACACAAACCCAATATCATCATGCAAAATCGATCTTGATACCAGAACCTCTCCCGCAGCATTCCTTGCAACAATCCCTGAACCCGATCTCGATCGGTGATTGTCAACGCAGCGTCAAAATTTATTTTAATGACTGACCTAGTTGGGGCACCCATTTCACAGTCTTGCAACTCTTGGTAAGAGCCCTTTCTACAGAATAGTCTATTTTTTGATGTAACTAGTAATGAAATTTGAGATCTCCGTCCTGATTTGATATTCCTTTCATGCACTCTCTTGTTTCTATTAGTCCAAAGAGCCCATAAAGCACAACAGAATAGCCTTGGTTGGAACGTTGAGCCTTTTGGAAACCCAGGTAAGCCACTCAATACTGTTCAAATCTGGCCTTTGTCAAAACCCATATGAAATTTAATATTGTCCACACTTTCACTATTATAGGGCAATCTCAAAATGTATGGTAGAGTCTCATCTGCCCCTACACCTGGGACAAACAACAGTGGCCACTAATCCCTTGTAACACATATTTGATAGAGTAGGAATGAAATTAGAACAGATCCTCCATATTGTAATTTTGATTTTAGTCAGGAGTTTTTCGCTCTACAATTTCTTGTCAAATTCTCTAAAATTGGTCCGTAATAATTAAGATTAGGATTTGAAAAACCTACTTGTAAAATCTATAGGCGCTTTGCACCAAGAATTTTAATGGCTCACCTATCCTCACCAACATGTCATCCTGTTTGCCTTCGCCAAAGGGATTCACAGTATCATGGTCGCATCTGCTTCCGAGAAGGTATTGGCAATAACCTCTATTTTCCATTCTCTGCTATTGTTATCGATCAACTTAATTTTAGATATATTGTTATTATTGATGCTATTACTTAGTTTGTAATTGACTGCCCGGGTATCCATGCATCCTAAGCTATTAAAATCCTTTTATTCATACCAACCTGCCAACACATCCCCTCCTGTAACAATCACCTTGCCCAAATGCTCTTCCAAGTGTAGGATGACAGATTTCCTAGTCTTGCGCTTAAAAATCAAAATTTGAAAAGTATTTAGCTTATAATGAGCCAATTTAGTCTGGGCTCAAACAAAACCCAAATACAAAAAAGTAATAAATAAAACCAAAATAAAAATAATAAATAATAAATAACAGTCTTAAGTTCATTACAATTACAAGCCTAAATCAAAAACCTAATGGTCCAAAATCTAAATAGTATTTAAAAAAAATAAAAAGAAAAAGAAACCCTAGTTAGCGTCGCACCCTAAGTCTAACTGTCGCCGTTTTAGCCTGCCACCACCAATTGCTGGTCACTTTCATCAACAACTAGCAAGAAACATCAAAAATAGTGGCTAAATAGTAGTAAAAAAATAGTGAAATATCGTTATAAATTGCTTATAAAAGCTACAACAAGCAATGTAATTTTATAGACATGAAGAAAAAATATAAGAGAGAAATTGAATACAAAATATTAAGAAAAGTGATTTATTTTGTTTTAATTTAAAGAAAAAAACATATAAAAAGTGCCATTTTATCGGGTAAAATACTTAAAATACCAAAAAATAATTTATCTACGTAAAAGGTCAAATTTCAAAATATTTATCAAAAGGGCCACACCCAAAACGCTTCACGCCAACGCCCTTTTGAGGAAACGCCAAAAAGCGCCCGGACTCCTTGCGTTGAATCACTAAAAAACGCCCGATGTGGACGGATTTGTTTTCCCCTTTTAAAATGATATTCTGTTTTGCTGGTAAATATATATAGTTTTGGGTAAAATATTAAAAATTAATTGAATTTTGTGAAGGAGGCTAATTTTGAAAAACGCTTAACCGGGCAAAACACTTCGAATATGGAAATCAAAACCCATGAAATTTCTCTCTCGGAAAATTTTAGAATTCACCCAAAGCCCGCTAAAAAAGGAAATTACGAAAAGAACCCGCCTTTTGAAAGTGTATAATTAATTTAATAAAAAAATTTTACAAGATGATTACCCTTAAATCCGGACCCTTTCAAAGGGGAAAAATTGAATAAATCCCCCTTTCCTTATTGTGGGTTTTGAGGAAAAATTTTAAATAGCCCTGTAAATTCATTAAAATGAGGTTTTAATATCAAAAGGGTTTTCATCGGAAACAAATTAACAAACCAATTTAAATCAAAAAGAAAGGTAAAGACAAGAATGTTCATTTAAAATAGTTGGGAAAATGACCTTTTAAAGATAAGATAAAGGTCCCTTGTTTTGGGAATAAGATTAATTTTTAATTTGATTATTAATTTTTCTAAAAGTGTTAAAAAAATTATTCAAGATAGACGCAAGTTAGGGAAATTTAATTCCCTTTGGTTTATTTAAACTACCCCACCAAAAATTTCGAGAAATGGGAACCCTTCAAAAGATTGATAGTTGTTGGGTTTTAATGGTTTCAACCCATATAATGAAGTTTTGAAAAGGGTTTAGGGTTATGTTCCCAAATTTAAGAATGGAAAGGGGTGTAAATTGATTGACATTATGTTTATATTTGGTAACCCCAAGTTTTTTTGGGGATAAGAAAAAAGTACAATTTGTTTCCGTTTTTAATAAGTTCAAAGGAAATTTATCGGACGGTTTTTGATTCCAATTTTGCCGCTAAAATTTTTTTTATTTAAAATCAAATTTTGATAAAACAATGCACAAACCGTAATGATAATTTTCAGAAAAATTTTAAATCATTGGTTGAGGAATTTTGGGTTAGTTACTATTTTTGAAAAAAAGAAAAGATATAGACATGTGGACAAAATTATTTAGTGGGTTTTGAAGAAATAACAAAGTGACAAACCGGGGTAACCTAGGGCAATATTTAAAGGGACGTTTCAAAACGTACCATTTGAAATTACCCTGGGTTTGACCCAAATAAATTAAAAAGTTTGGGTGGGGTCCCAAATACAACGAGGGAAATTTAAAATTAAAAGTTTTTATGGAAAGGGCTTTTGGATAAATAAAAGGCAAAGCAAAAAGTAATCGCTTTGGAGAGAATTTAAATCGAATATTGACCTGCCCAGCTTTTTTGATTTTTTCGTAATTTAGATTTAAAAGGTTCTTTTTGTAAAAAATTTTTATTTTATTCAAGTTTTAATTTATTAAAAGAAAACAAATTATTAAAAATAAAACATTATTTTGTTAAATATATAAAATTATAAAAAAAAAACCATTTTATTTTATTAAAGTTTAAAATTAAATTAAAAAATTAAATTAATTAAAAAAAAATTAAATTAAATAAAAATAAAAATGTTATTTTATTAAATAAAAAACTAAATTAAATAAAAATTAAACCCTTTATTTTATTAAAAATATTAAAAAATTCTTAAAAATTAAACACATTAAAAAATTAAATTACAAAAAATAAAAACATTATTTTTTAAAAATAAAAATTAAAATAAAAAAATTAAATCATTTCTTTTTATTAAAGAATTAAAATTTATTTTTATTAAAAATTTTATTACAATTAAAAATAAAAAGTACCAATAATTTGATGTTTGAATTAGGCCAACGGGCCGAATCTCCTTGCCCTTTTCGGGTTTAAACTTAATAGGAGTTATAACCCCATTTATTGGGGGAAGGACGAGCATTTGAAAAATAACGATTAGGTGTTTTTCATAAAACCACAAAGGGGCGCCAACCAAAGCAAGGGGGTGGTAAAGCATTTCGCCGCTTTTCCCGGGACCTCAGTATTTTTTCCCAAGATAGGGGAAAAGGTAAGTCAAATTTTAACCCCAGTTTAATTTAAAAAGAAAATAAAATTTTAAATACATATTTGGGTTTATACCTTTATAAACCAATTTTTGGTATTAAAATTTTAAAAAATTTTTTAAAATTTATTATTATTTTTTTATTAAATTACTTTTTCTAAAATTTTCCCTTTCTTTTTTAAAATAAAATTTTACCATATTAAATCATATTATTTCAAAACGTTAATTTTTAAAAATATTTTTCTTTAATTAAAAATTTTTTCTTTTTTAATTAACTAAAAATTTCCCAATCCATGGAAATGCGTAGTCCCACTTTGTGCTCACATGAACCCTTTGTGGCAAAATTGCTGAATTAAATTTGCAAACCCGACCGACCTTTGCATCCCACCTAACCGGGCAAATGGTGATCCAAAGGGCCTTACCCAGACCCCAAATATCACCTATAATACAAATTTAGTCCATTTAAATAAATTTTAAATTAAAATCCAAATTCCCATTGGCCCCAATGTGTCCCTTTCCCACCATCTGATTAAACCTTTAAAATTTTTTCAATTTTTTTAAACAAAAATAAATTTAAATTTATTATTTCCGCAAGAAATTTGGCATGGGTGATTAACCCAACCGCCAGTTGTAATTTCATTTCCCAATCAGTGCCCATTTTTCCCGACATTCAATTTAAATTAAATTTCAACCAACACCACGGGTTTTAAATTTAAAATTTAATTTAAAAATTCATCCCTTAGGTTAGGCCTAAACATTTTTTTTTCAAAATACAAATTTATCTTTTTATTTAAACATCGGAATTTCCAAAAATTTGTAAATTGATTTTTTTTAAATTTTAAAATTATAAATAAAAAGGGTTTTTTATTTTTTATACGGGCATTCCAAAAAAAAATTTGGCCCCTTTTTTTACATCTTGCAAAAAAGGGGAAACCCCTTTTAAAATCGCTTTCAAAACCCTACAATTTTCCTTTTAAATTTTTAATTCCTCTCCAACCCTTAAAATTTCCAATCCCCCAAATTTAAAATTTAAATTTAAATTACAGCCCTTTAATTTTTAATAATTTTTAAATTTTAAAAAAAACACCCCTTTTAAATGCCGGGAATTTCATTTGACGAAGTAATTTCCCACATTTAAATTAAATTTTAAAATTTAAAAATTATTTAAAAAATTTTTTTTGTTTAAATTTTAAAATTTTAAAATTTTTAATTTAAAAAGAGAATTTTAATTTAAAATTAAAAGAAAGGTTTTAAATTTAAAAATAAAAAAGGGGGGTTTTTTTTAGCCCTAAATTTCCAAAAAAAAATTTTAAATTTTAAATTTGGAAAATAGGGGGTTTAAAAGAATTTTTTTCCCCAATTAAAAAACCCTTTTTTTTGACCTGGGGCTTTAACCCGTAAAAACTTAAACCCCTTAAAAACCTTTTTTTCCATTTTAAAAATTAAAAACCCCTAAATTTTTTATTTCCAAAATTTCCCAATCCCTTAAATTTCAAAATTTTTAAAAGAAATTTACAAAAAGCCTTTTAATTTTTTAATTATTTTTCCAAACTTTAAAAATTCGACAGAATAAAACCGGGTTATTTCTGCAAAGAAGACATCTCCCCAGCAATTCAAAGGTTTTTAATTTTAATTTTCAAAAATATTTTTGGCCCAAATAAAATTTTTTTTAAAATTCCCTGGGGTTTATATAAAAGGGCATGGTTTTGGGTTTTCAAATTTAGAATAATTTTACCACCCTTTCATTTTCCCAAAACCATACCGAAAATTTAAAATTAATTTTCCCAATTATTTGGTGATTTATAGAAAGGGTATTAAAAATTTTTAAAGGGGAAATTTAAAGTCATGGGTTGAATACCTTCCCCCTAAAAAGATAACCACCTTTTGAAACCAACACCGAATCACTAAAATTTTAATTTCGAATTTAATTTAGTATCAAAGGTTTAAGGTTCCCTAGTAAAAATTTAAAATAATATTTTGATTTTAATTTTTTTAATTTATTTCCAATACACCCCGTAACGAGGAAATTTAAAATTTTTCAAAGAATTTTGAAAGTTCTTTTAAATGGAACATTCCAAGTCATTGAATACCTATCGTGAAGATGACCCCAAGATCTTTCCAAAATTTTGAATTCGATTTATAATTTGTACAGATTTGTTCAATTAGAAAACAAAGTTGAATTAGCAATAACCGCAACCAAAATTTGGGCGAATTTGGTTCCCAAAACCAATAACGGGGAGAACCTTGGTAATGACCTATTTAACTTTAATTCGAAAACCCGAACCATGTTCCCGAAAAAGGAATTCCAAATACCATTGGCCAAGATTTGGTCAAGAATATCAGGGGAGAAGGATGCAACCACCCTTCGTGAAGAAGGAACGGTTCAGCTTTTAAAAATTCAAGGAAGAAGGTGGGAATTGGGAAGGAACCCGGCCCTTTAAATTCAAAAAAGGGGGAAACCCCGAACGAACCGAGTCCATCCTTGAACACCGATATCACAGCCTTTACCCTTTATGGGTGTACCCTACCCCTTATATGTATCCTCCTAACCCATATATTTTCTTTTTCCAGTCCCACCCCAAGTTAGAATGCATGGCTGTGTTCGAGTCCGTTCTCGACTATTCCTCACTGCCACCGATCTTGAAGCCGTGCTGCGAGGGATCACAAGAGGGCCGCTTGGGAGCACTAGTCGGTTTTATGCAAACACCTCGGCTCGTTATTTTATTAAGGTGGGTCATTCTCGAACACCCACAACTGCATCCAAGGCCGAGAACCTGAATCCCGAGGTTCCACACTCACTAAGCTAGATGAAAGAGGAATTAACCAGAATCCTGCCGCCTGGTGGTATCGATTCACCCAAGATCAACACCATTTGGACCGACTTTTTTATTTTTTAATTGTAATATAATTTTTTAATTTTAATTTTCTAATAAAATAAAAGTTTTAATATCTTTAATAAAATAGAAATGGTTTAATTTTTTATTATAATTTAGATTTTATATATTTAATAAAATAATGCTTTTTATTTTTATTGTAATTTAATTTTTAATGTAATTTAATTTTAATATCTTTAATAAAATAGAAATGGTTTAATTTTTTATTGTAATTTAGTTTTTATTTATTTAATAAAATAACAATTTTTATTTTTATTTTAATTTAATTTTATTTTTAATGTAAATTAATTTTTTCAATGTAATTTAATTTTAATATCTTTAATAAAATAGAAATGGTTTAATTTTTTTATTGTAATTTAGTTTTTATATATTTAACAAAATAATAGTTTTTTATTTTTTATTATAATTTGATTTTTATTTAATAAATTAAAACTTGAATAAAATAAAAGTTTTGTACAAAAGTTCACCGCTTTATAAAAAAAATAGAAATTACGAGCACTAAGAGACAAAAAGCTAAGAACACGATCAACTATTCCGATTTGGACATTAGCTAGATGTATGCCCTGTGTTCTTTCACCATTCGCATTACTACTTTGGTTGCTCGCTTCTGATATCCATATTGTTGCGATTTTACTCAGAGAAAGGTCGACCTTTTGGTTTCGCCTTTAATTGTCTATCCCAAGCAATGTTTATACGGCAAACGATACCGACGGCCACTTACGCTCATCCGGGACTAGGGAATACGGTCTTCACACGCTGTACATGTTTTCTATTTTATACACTTCATCGACATACCTCATGGGATCAAGACGAGATTCCGAAGTCGCAAGTAAATGAGCGCATGGGTAACGGCGCATCAAATATCCCATACCGCAGTCCTATTTGTCAAGTGTACACGACATCGCCCACCACCAATACCTTGGTTCGGTCTATCAAACTCGTGACACGAAATCATAAGTCGCCGTGATCGCTGCACACCGATGTATGGTGTTGGCCCGCCTTCCTCCTATTTATTTCTTGCAAGACCTTCAGCTCCATACATGGCCTCCTTTATCCCCTCTATAACTCGTTGTTCGCTTCAAAAATAGTACGCTTAAATGAAAATATGTTCTCGTGACAACCGGTAATCGAGATGACGTTCCTTTTAGAATAGAATTTATGCATTCAATGTTTGTGGTCATATGACCATATCGTAG